>SCDY01000402.1:0-63960 GCA_004143825.1 Drosophila micromelanica
TATTTAGTGCCGAGAGTTTGTGTGTATGTGTTAAATGCTGGGTTCAGGGTATCTCCTAGTCGGGAGGTCCCGACTAGAGCAATCTTACTTGTTTTATACACTATTTGTGGCCAAAAAAGTCGTTTAAAAGTACAAACTCGCAATTTTAAATTTAAAAATTTTTTTTTTTAAATGAGTAAGGACAAAAATTTGAAATTTATTTTTTCAAAAATGGATCGATTTTAAATGTTGAAACGATATATGAAGATTTGTTGTCTATATTTATTATTATAAAAAGATCGAATTATTAACGAAAAAATATAGATTCCGCAGCGGTGCTCGAAATGCCGACATCTACATGCTTAACTTTTATTGACTGCGCCACGCTTCCGTTTCGTTGGAATGTAACTTCAGGTTTAAGTGTCAATAGAATAACATGTTTCTGTAGGTGTGAAGGGGTCCTAAAACGCATTTGCTTCGCTGGGTGAGTCTCACATGGAACATTCATTCCGTCTTCCGCACCCTTTGTTGAACGTGTAGTCGTACATATGTGTAGTTTATATTTAACATTTTCTTTAAGGTAAGGACTTGTCAGTCAATGAGCTGCCCTGTCAGTGCGTGGATGTGAATGCGGATCTGGGATCTCGGGCTGTCATTCTGTGCTGTGCAAATGTTATTTCGCTTAACTCGAATATGCCATTATACACATAACATACATAGTTGTATGGGGTTGGTGAGGAGTCCATAGAGTTTGTAACTTTATGATTGCTGCTGATGTCGTTTCTCCTGCTGCTGCTGCTGCTGCTCGACTTACAGTCTTTCAACAAGCGCCATCGGCTAGATTGTCATATTGCACGAGATAACGACCTGGCAGATGGACAGCCCGACAGCTAGACAGCCCGACAGCTAGACAGCTACATGCATATCCTTTTCCTAAAATGTCGATGGTACGCTGTTGTCGACAGCGATGACGTTGCAGTACCTAGCGTACCTGGCGTACCTGGCCATGTGTTTCATTTGGGGCGGCTGCTTTTTATAACGCAGAAAAAGCGTGCGAGCTGTTTCTGATGCTGCTGCTGATTCCTCCTTTTACTTCTTCCGCTGCGCAGAGCATCCTCTCAGTACCCGATGTGTACTCAGCAGCAAATGCATTTTGCAAGTGCAACTGGCAGCAGCAGCAGCAGTAACAACAAAAACTTGTTGATTGTTGTTCAGGTGCAACTACGCCCCAAAACCAACCAAACTGAAGCTAAAGTGTGTTAAGTGTAAATGCTGTTAAGTAGAATTTGTGCTGCTTTAAAGCCCCGTATTTTAGGCAAATTACTAAAAATACGGCGGCACGACAAAAGCGACAACTTCACAAGGGCCCTACTAAAGCCACTTTAATGCCTGACAACATGGAAATTAGATCTATAGGTGTGTGTGTGTGTGTGTGTGTATCACAAACTATCCGTGTGAGAGACGTAGACAAGTGTTAAATAGCTTTGCTAACGGAAGTGGAATCCTGAAAGGCCTGTCATATCAACAGCAGCCCAGCAGCTGTCGATTGTTCGATTTGTGTTGGCGATAGCACGATGCTGACAGTTTAGGAAATTATGTGGAAATTTCGTGAATAAAAGCATTACGTAGTTGCGTTGTCATTGCATACATATGAAATATATTTTTAATTATATTTCAAGCAATTTTCTTACATGCATACTGAATTTTTTTACGTCTCTATTCTTTAATCTTGTTAGTGCACTGCGGCATTAAAATATATGTACTAAGTCGAGGATAAGCTTGGCTATAACATAAACTTTTAAAGTTTTGCTACGATAATCTAACCAGGTTTAGCTGGATGGACGGGCAAACAAAAGACCCCCATCGTGTTGCTGATGTTATTGGAAATGTTTATAAAATTTTAGCATTTAATAACTATGTTTATGTATATATTGTTTGCTTTTTAAACTCTGTACATTTGTTGACACTTTTTTTGTCGACTTTTTATATATGTAAATAAATAAAATACAAATACAAATACATTTATATGTGACATTTTGTATTTTGCGTTTTTATAGAGATTATGCGCCTAATGTATTTGAATATAGTATAGTATAGTAAGTTTGTTATGCACTTCTTGTCCAATTGTTTTTTATACCATCAATATATTAATATCATCGAATTCCCAAAAGAATATTTGATTTCTAAAATTTTGATTGTCATTTAACTATATAAACAAGCAAACGAAAATAGTTTAAATTATTCTTATAAAAGCAGTAATATTTACATTTAATGTGTAGTTTTGGTTTGTAACTTATGGAAATATCTGTGTCTAAGTTGATGCCATTAACTCTTAGACTGAGCGTCTTCAGCGGATATACACGAAGATATATGTATATTGAAAGTGACAGCAGAACAGACATTGCACAAAACCAATAATTTCTCACTTTCAGCAGTAGCGTAAAAAGTACAGTTGTGTTGTATTGTATTCACATAACTTTATTTGTTTACGAAAACAAAATAGGAATATTGGTTCCAATACAAATGTCTAATTTATCGGCCCTTAGTATTAACAACACCTCGGGTGCGCACAAGCGCTTAATTACAAATGAGTTTGCCAAAGTCTTCGAAGCCGTCCCCATGGCCAAATGTGCGTGCCAAATTGGCCAACAGCAAGAGTAAATCAATTTCATGTTGTTGGCACACGCACAGCTCAAAACCAGATGCAGAAACGCCTTGAATTATGTCCCAGCTCCTTCGGCTGGTCATTTGTGTTCAACAGAACACTCGTAAACAATTCGCAGCCCAACAAGCTTGTCCTGCCCCCTTCTGTTCTATTTCATGCAAGCTGCATGCATATAATGACAAGTATAATTATATACAAATACGACGTAGAAATACTTCGGACACAGCTGACGCAGAAATCAACTGTTTGGGCCACTCTTAAGACAGAGGCTATTGGAAGGACAAGGCTCATAACCAAGTAGAATTTCTCCAAGTTATCATCAGCATCCCTACAATTTGTAATTTAATATTTTATTAGATTTTAATCAAATATTGCCCTATCTGATAATAGTTTCAATTCAAAATAGCTTGCTGGACATCTTTGACCACCAAGAAATATTATTTAAGATAATCCCATAATTGACTGCTATTTTCGATGCAAATACGAGGAATGCTCAACTGCAGCCAAAGTTCCTTCAGACTTAGTCCAACAATGCCTAATGCTCCAATGTGTAATGTTGTCGGGGTGTGTGTACCAGTGGGTGGGTGTGTCATCGTGTGAAGATGCAAAGACAACAACTCTCGGCAGGAGCTGTGATTTGTAATGTCCTGCGGCAAGGCCAATAGACAATTTTGCAAATTTCCTAATTGCACTTGGTTTGGCTTCCTCTGGCTGGAAATGATGTCGCTCGGCTTACCACACATCCAACAGCTTTGGGGTAAATGTCAATTGATGTAGTCGGGGGAACAAGGACATGTCCCATCACTTTGAGGGCCAATTTGATTTTGGACTTGTGTGCATTTTAAATGACTGTCCTTATGGTAGTTGGGTGTTTAACAGTTTGTGTAAAGTCCATGATAAGAAAACGAAATATATTTAAAAAAATATATATGCTAAACACTCATGTGGAAGTTTTTTTTTGCATAATTGAATTACTATCCTATGAAAAATCTACTGCAAAATAACGTTGGAGAAAATAATTTTATTTTAAAAATGGTATAAAGTCAGTAAAATGAAACTAAACAATGTGTAGTAGCCAAAAGAAAGTCAGTACCCAGTTCTCTAATTTAATTTCTGGAAGTTTAAAAGTGTGTGAAAATAAGTTTATTTTTTATATATTTTAGAGACATTATTCAATTACGCAGGCAAAAGTTACACATTATTTAAAATATAAAAGAGTTTCGTGAAAAATGTTACTCTTGTTTCTAAAGGGAATTCTGGTTAGTGCTAACTTAATAAGAGAATAAAGATCGTTTGTTTGTTAAAATTTAAGAAATATACAAAAATGGAACTGAAAATATTGTTAAAGATATAATTTTGACTTTTATTCTTTGTAGGATATGTTATGTTATTTCACTAGATGAGTAAAGTGTACTTTTTGTATAATGTACGCTGTGTTTTTTATACCCTGAACCCATTGAAGCTTATTAACCTTGCCTTTTAGCTTATCTTAATTAATACGTTGTGTTTTTCGTAATTTTTTCCACCTCAATAGTATGTGTGAAATGCGGGGTACATGGTATCTCCTAGTCGGGTGTTCCCGACTGGAGCATTCTCGTTCTTTTTGTTTATTTTTATTTTTACTCTTAAATTCACTTTTACTTATTTTTTGTTTTACAAGGTAATTTTTTTTCATTATTATAAACTTGATTGCAGTTCATTTCAGCTTAAAAGCCCTGCATTACGTTTTTAATTATGTGACACACTTAAAGCTAATTCATTAAAACTTTATATTTTGTCATGAACCACATTTAACGCTTTACTGATGAGAACCCGGTCAAATAATTAAAAGTCGGATTTAATCTGGTAACAGAGCTGACAGAAAGCACTGAAAATATATTTAATTTACTTTGGTGTTGAAAATAAGAAGTTTAAATATGCCGCTTAAACCAATTCAGATTAAACACTTAACTTATGGTAAAGCTTATTTAGTCGTATACATGTTCAAAACCATAATCCGTACAACATTCGTATACGTAATATACGGACGTGCGTGTGCATATCGCTTAAGGCCACATCTATTTGTGTGGTTGTTTTGTTGACTCTGGAACTTGTCACGTTTTGTAGCCCCAACTGAAATTGTGGTATTCAATGTTGGTGACAGGGACAAACAGGAATTCATTTTATCCCTACAGTGAGTATTGCAATTACGATGGTCCAACTCATATTTGAAATATAAATAACTAACCTTTCCTATGCTTTCGCCATGTCAATACTAATACCAAAAGCATTACAGTAAATTTGGGATATGCTTTAAATTACATCTACTTGATACTGTTGAAAAATGTATCCTGCTATGGAGCACATATATCATGTCTGTAGAATCGTTAATGGTTAATTATTTTATGTCAAAATAAAAGTCAAGTGTGATTTATTATCAGACACATGTATGAAATGTACAAAAGTTGTTGGCTTTCGACATTATAACAGAATAAACAGATATGAGTTTAATTGACAAAGTGGCAAGCACTTTTGCGAATCAACTGTGCAGATTTATGAAACCGAGGCTTTAATTTTGCCAAATGGAACGAAGGGACGAGTTGCGGTGCTTGCCAACTTGCCAACAACAACCACAAGCAAAACAAGGACAATTCATACAACATTTTTGTCATTATAAACGTCATAAAGCATTATTTTTCCCATCAGTTCGCGCAATTTCTTCTGGCGAAATGTTTATGGCTGTTTTTTTTTTTTGCCTTATTCGGGCGGAATGGTCGTGGATGAGGGCGGGTGAAGAGCTCAAACTGCATGGCTGTGGCCATTAATGCTGAAACTTGAACACAATGTGCCATCGGGGCAGGCATTTTTAATGAAACGAAATTAAACGGGAAATTGAAACCGGACAACGTGTTAATGAGAAAGCTATGCAATAACGAGCATGACATTAACGAGTGACTTAATTTTAAGCTGGGGTGGTGTCTAGTGTCATTTCGTTGACAACTTGTCGTTAAGGTGTCCTCAACAGAATTACATTACATTTAATGGCAAAATTAACAATAAACGAAAGTTTAATGATGTCCTTAAATTGCCAGTGTCACAAAAATGTTTTCACTCTTCACTATATCTTTAAATATTTAAGTACATTTAATTAATGAGACTCTGTTCATACAAAATACAACAGAAAAGAGGTGAAAAGAGTATATATAATTTTTTTTTGTCAAATGTGAAAGCGAAATATTAATAAATATATACTTAAAAGAATTATATATGTTTTTATTTTTATTTTATGTTTGCTTGTATGGCTTCACAAATGTTGCTCATACGAACAGATGGACGAATGCAAGATGAAGCAATAAGTAATAAAATTGTATACAAAACATGCAGAAAATATTAGAGAAGTCATGAGAAAGTCAACGTAATGGAGTAAAAGTACAGATGAGATGTGTGAAGTAATAGATTGAATAATTGATTAAATAAGCAGTTTTTAATTCTTTACATTTACATAAATTTATCATACCAAGCACCGGGCTAAAGGACATCATTTTTAAAAAGTAAAGGAAAACTAACTAAGCTGATTAATTTTGTTCTTACTACACTACACTATACTTTTGGTAATTATGTGTATATGTTTCTACAAATAATGTACGGCACTTAAGACAAATGAAATAGGTCTATAAATTCCATTTTGTTTGCTTCTCTGCGTAACGAAAAACGGAATACTAAGCTTTCCTAATTGATTTGCTTTTTAGGAGAAAATTAAGCCAGAAATTGTTGCAAAACAAATACAAATACTTGCTGGGAGACACTCTGGGCACAACAATTAGTGTCTCTATTAGCTGCAGAAAAAGCGGCAACAACAATAATAAACAATCGGCAGAAAATTAACAGCGGATAGGTCAGAGCAGTCAAATGCCAAGTGGAAGCTATCAAAACAAAAACCTTAGCTCCTCGTGTAAACAACAAAAACATTGTTATCAGACAGTGATGGCGTTGGCGCCGTCAAGGCCCATGAGACAGCCCAAGAAACGTTACCGAGGATTGGACTCTAGTGTTGGGGGACCTTCCGCCATTCTCGTTAAAATTTAAGCAAGTTTCAATGGACTGTAAATGAATAGAATTTACTAGAGCCTACAGTTAAGCTTAAGAACCGTAGTTGCTACCGTCTTGAATGCCAATATTCAGCTATATTTTCGCATTAGGTTCTAGAGGAAAGCCGTTGCATTTTCCTTTCTCCTTTTTTTTTTTTGCCTTCCAAGCGCTAAAAGTAGTTGGAAATAAATAAAAGAATGTGAGGTATAAGACAAAAGACGTAAAAGACCGTGTTCTGCAAAAAGCTTGGTGAACTTTCCCATGCTAGCTGAATTCTGATTTATGACCACTTAACGTTTTTTATGGTCCTAGACAACAAACTGTGATTGTGTGCGCCTCAGCACTTATTTCTACAAATACATAAAGTGCCTCTGTTAAGAGCAGAAATTCCATTAAAATATGATTTGAATTAAGTCGGTGTTTTCTGTATAAGTAGTAAATGAGTTCCTTTAGGAAATTTTGTTTTAGTTGGCATATTTTTTTTGCTGCACGAAATATAAAATAAAATATAAAGTAAAATTCTCGTTTTGGCCTCCACTATAAAAATAAATTATTGAATAACTTCTAAGCCATAAGTATGATTTTTATGACAATCATGAATTTTAATTTTTCAGGAATACACAAGGGCACTTAAATCTATGAATTGCATTTTATATTTAGGTCAAATGGGGATGGTATAAAAAATCCGATTTATTTAAAATCAGCGTCTGCTTTAAATGCATTTTAATCGATGTTAATAAAACGGGGTAAGATATGGAAAAAATGTTAATGATGGTATGGAAAAAGTCCTAGATCGCTGCGGATTAGACGGATTAGATTAGCTTATTGAGTTAAGGAAGAACTGCCGACAAGAGATTTGTACTTACTTTTCTATATACCTGGGCAAAAAGAAATGTTCAGCAGTTCAAGAAGCAGCTGTGCATGTTCCAAATTTAAGCTACTTAAAAGACTAAAACACATAAATTGATTTTTGTTTCGATTTATTTTTATGGAAATGCAAGTTTTTATACGATATTTACGTTGCCTTCCTAAATTGTTGATAAGTACGATTATGCTTGTATTTGTGTATATTTCAATTGTGTGCGTGTTCGAACACGAAAAACTCTTTAAATTATATATCGTATTTTATATCCTAAAACTATAATATTAAATGTCCATGCACATTTTAAATTGTGCGTTGATACATTATTTTCGTATTCGTATATTTTCTTAGTGAAGTTTAATTTGAATTTTGGGGGATTTAGTGTTGCGAATAATTGTATTTAGTAATTGTTATTATAATATATAATTTATAATGACATTTATGTCCCACTATAGTATAATACAGTTGCAAAGTGCTAGAACACTTTTTTTTTGGCAAATCCCTCAAAAACTCGTTGATATCATTTGAATGCACTATTACAGTAAAAACTGTCAGATTACAATATTATATTGTATAATTCTGGTCATGCTGACTTTTGGATAAACATACATACAAGCTATAATATATATTCGACTGCATATATTGACGGGGGTATTTTTTATAATTTCGGTCTTGCTATGAAAACATACATAACATACATGAAAACATACATAATTTTAATAGCAATGACATAGTAGCTTAGATTTTCACGCTTAATGTAAATTCAACATTAACGTATTAACATTTTTATAAAACATAAATTACCACTAACCCTGTACGACTATAAATTAGATATTTGGCAAAAACAATTTTGTAAACATTATACAACAAATAAATTGTGAAACCCACATTCATATGCCTACTTCTATTAATTCGGAATATAAACTGTTATTCTACGAACGAACGTACTAGTTATATTACACACTTAATTATAATTTTCTTCGTTTTACTTATGTCAATTCGTCATTTTGATTGCTGTGCTAACGTAAAGATATTTTACCTTCCATTTGCCGGTGCATAGTCAGAGAATTATTATCGTATTTAAACACATAAGTTAAGAACAGTGGAGTTCTATTAAGCCGCCTCTTTTCTTCTACAGTTTAATGGGCAGGTAAGCCCCTTAAGCCCAAGTGACAATTACTGCTTATTGCAGAAGTCCACTGACTGCAAAAGTGGTTGCCATTGCCATGTGCCGGATTTCCGTTTGATTTGCGATGGGTTCCAGCTGACGCCAGAGTTGCGCACCCGTTACCGCCTCCTCGGTGTGATTGGGATTGCTCATCTCCAGAGGGGACATTGTCACGGGTTCATCGCGGCGCGTTCTTACCGCCTGCGGCAGTGGTCACGACGACATGTAGGTGCACTGCGTCTTTGGCTGCGGCTCCGTTTGCTCGATGGGTTGAATGGCGGCACGCTTCCAATAGTCGCGCACCGTCTCCACTGTTTCCATGATGCGCAGAAAGTTACGGCCGGCCAGCATGGCAACGTCCTCCTCACTCCAATTGTGATCCTCCAACAGCACAGCAAGCAGCTCCGGGTATTTGGATACGTCCTCCAGGCCTATCGGCGGCATCTCTATGCCATCGTAGCCGGCGCCCAGGCCAATGTGCTGAATGCCCGCAATTGCTCGCACATATTTAATATGTTCTATTACATCCTGCAGACGCGCCTGCCGGCCACAGGCCACGTCCTCTGGGTCAAAGCTCAGCATGATGAGACCGCCGTTCTCAGCCACCAGGCGCAATATGTCATCGGGCACGTTCCGCGTCGAGTTGCAGAGCTGGCGTGCCGCCGAGTGCGAGAAGATGACAGGTGCCCGGGTAATCTGGAGCACATCCCGCGCCGTTGCATCCGAACTGTGCGACAGATCGATCATCATGCCCAGACGATTCATTTCCCGCACAATGGCCTTGCCGAAGGGCGTCAGGCCCTGCTCCAGCGAAGAGGCACTCGACCCGGCCCAGGACACATCGCAGCGATGCGTCAGGCTGAGGTAGCGCGCACCCAGCGAGTAGAACGAGCGCAGCACGCCCAGCGAAGAGCCGATTGTGTGGCCCCCCTCGATGCCGATCAGTGAGGCCAGGAGGCCGCGCCTGTGCGTGGCCACAATGTCCTGCGAGGATGTCGCCAACACCGTGTCCCTAGCATACATGTCCGACAGCCGTCGCACAATGTCGATTTGCTCCAGTGCCAGCTGGACGGCATCCAAGCCCTGCGCCTCGCATGGCACGTACGCCGACCTGCAATGTAACCCAGCGAAAAGAAAGAATAAAATAAATAAATTTTTTTAAGTTCGTTTGGCAGGACGCTGGCTTAAGTAATTGGAAGAAGTGCTCGCACAATTTGTATTCTCTTTAACAGAAATATGGCTTTAATTTCAGTAGGAAAGAGTGAGATGGACGATAATAGCATAATATTAATAAATAAAAGTGGTCAAACTAAATATCTTTGGTGCTTGTTGCCAGAGCTTTATGAATCTTTGAGATATAAAATGTGGCAAACAATTTCAATAAGCTCTGGGATATTTTTATAAAATGGGGCCAAAGAACTAATTTTATTTATTTCGCTTTACATATATGAACATAAATAAGTTTTTTAAACAGAGTGGGCAGTCAAAAGAACAATTTGCTTATATATGCAAATATACACAAATTCCATTCCGCCCAACATGCATTCAAATGTGAATTTTTCTCATTGTCAAAACACTTTCTTGTACTTCATATTTATAAATTTTACTTTTTACAATTTTATTAGCAATTGTTCACTATGCGACCAATAAATAAAATTAATAATAAAATAAAATAATAATAATAATAAAATTTTTTTCATATTTTTTCCAACATCGATAAAAAAGTAAAAACACATAAAAACGTTTTTATACGACACTTGAGTTTAGAGCAGGCTGGGAATTTTTTAAGTTTGTAATAAGTTTCCCATGTTCGTTAATTGAATATAGAATACACTAAACAAGATAGGCCCACAAAATGCTTACAACCTGGACCCGCGCTGAGCCGTCTCACGCTTGCAAGGAAAGTCACGAAATCTTTCCAAGGGAAATACCTCTGCTGCGAAAAACTTCGTTTGTAGCTTCTTACGAAAAAGATGAGCCATCAATTGGTTTATTATTGGGCTGGGAATATGGTCGCCTCTGGTTGAAGGAGCATAAAGAAAGCATGGAGAAGGCGCTTAAAGGTGCCAGGCCACCTTACATTGAACCTGACTTTAACTGGTGGGTTAATAAGCGGTCCGCCGTCATAGATCGTCGCCAGATATTTTTGATGAAAAAGCAAAACCCACATGTGAAGAACTGTAACTTATCGGCATTTTCCCAAGCAAAAACTCGTCGCCAGAAACGCAAAAGCAATTCAAGCGCCAACAATGAAACTTCTGCAATCGGTTCAGCTCCAATTGATGCAGTTTCGATGACTTACTCAGAAAAGTGCAAGAAGTGCAACTGCAAGGACTGCAAGCAACGTCGCGGGGGAGGTCGCGAGAAAAAATTTCATCTATTTAATGAATCCAATTCGATTCCATGGTACTAAAATTGCCAGACTTCTGGATCAATAGTTTCTTGTAATGTAATTTAGTGGAAGTAGTTTAATATATTTCGAATTTTAATGAACACATAGAACTTGGCTTTTATTCATATACGAACATCTTAAAGATGGGCTTATAACTCCTTTCAGTTTTTCTATTTATCGGATGAGTCGGCGTCTCCAAGAGCTCCAGTGCCCAGCAATCCCATTGAGATGCAGTCCATATTCCTCCCATAAAAGTGGTTAACTAACAGCACATTTGAATTTTAAATCCAATGATATCGCAATAACGAGAACTCGTTGCAACTACACAGTCAGCCAAATAGCGCAATTCGTGTGAGCATTGGTGGTAGTTCCGGCAAATGCAGACGGAATTTTTGGGCGGAAATTGAACAATGACGACCACTAAAATTAAATTCGAAAATGGCCCAGAGTTACACTTTGTTTGGTTGCGCTTCGCGCAAAGTTGCCGCCGTAGTTGCTTGCTGTCCGAAGTCTACCAAATAAAATCGAGTGGATTCCCCGTCAGCATTTTTTCCCCAAACTGCAGCTGTTTGCGGCCTGTCAAACACTGCGCCTCCTTTGCTCCCAATCCAGCCTATCCATTTTGTTGTTGCTCTTTGTTTGGCCTGGCCATTCGGCTGGGTGCTAAAGATTGCCTGGAGGCTGGGCCAGGTTGGCTGTTTGCCCTGCAGCCGCGCATTTGCTGTTGCCAAATTTTATTTTGCAGTCAAATTGTTGGCATCTCTTGCCCGTGAGTGGGCGTCTGTCTGAGTGTGGGCCAAATGCCTGCTTGTGTCAGTGATGTGAGCCCTTTGCAGGCCCCAGGCTGTGTTTGGGCTAGGTAATTGTTATGGGTCGATGTCAAACATGGTTAAAATGGTATGCTATTGATCGTAAGTGGCTTTTTCTAACACAAATTGCGCTTGAAATGAAAAAAATTCGAAGAGCCATTACTCATGACAAACATTTTTTATGCAGATAGTTCAAATTTAACCTTGATACTTATTCAAACAAAACAAAACAAATCAAATAAGAGTGGGAGTTGGGTGGCTACACTGAGAGAAAGTTTTACAAACATAAATGTAGTAAATTACACATTACAAAAACTATTCTTATTTTGAAAAAACTTTTTTTATAATTTAAATGGGCAGTATGTGGGGGAGGTCACTTTAAATTTGTGGAAATATTCTCCTTGTTGTAAATCGATTTTTATCGATATATCGAACTTAAAAAAATTAGAATTTTTCCTTTTTATTTTAATTTGTTTTGATTTAAGGCTTAAGGATGAAGCTTTCACGTTATCACTTACCAGACTTGTACACCGACTAATCCTTGCTTTAGCCGTTCCATGTCTGTCTGCGCCCACGTCGGCCGTGCCCACATCGACTTGTGATCAAGGTCATGGCTAAGATGAACCAGCTCCAGGCTGCTGTGTGCGTATTTGCGCACGTTCCAGGCAAAGTTGTTGTGTCCATCGACGAGCGGTACTTCTCGCAGGATGCGCCTAACGATTCTCAGTCTTTGCGTGTGAGAGTTCCGGCTGGGCGACATAAAGAAGTGCTGGTAGGCCAGTATAGTCGCTATGGCCAGCAGGCAGATAGCGCTTACGAGTGTCAGTGTTATCATCCAGGAGCCGCGTCGCGTCTTGTGGGCGGCACCGGAGCTGTTTCGTGTCTTTCGGGCACCCTTGCCTTTTGCCTTGCCGGCGGCACCGGCTGCCGTTGCTGCTTCCGTTGGCAACGAGGTGGGCGACTTGCTATCGAGAGCGATGCCAGCGATATCGCTGCCAACGACTCCGCCCGTTATTGCGCTGCCAAAGACCTTAGACTTCTGTATGCTGGCAATCTCGCCGCCGGAGTCGCTATTGGAGATCGAGTTCTGGCGGGAGAGTGTACGGCGTATGTTCGAGTGCTCCGTTACGTCTGGCAGCCCGCCAAACCCGGTTGTCTGCAATAAAAGTAAATAGGCAAAATGGGCGTGTTACTCTGCTGCTCTCGTTTGAACTTATCACCTGCTTCCCAGCCCTGCTTCGAAGTTGCTTCATTAAAAGTGAGTCAAAGTTTCTTCGTTGATTTTGCGCTCTAATTAAAACTGTTGCAAACTTTGCACATTTTTTTTTGTAATATTCATAGTTGGCATGGAATATCAACACGGCCCAATGTAAAACTTTTTAATGAACCAATGACCAAATTAAAATCAATGTATTTACAAGTTTCAGCTAATCTCAGCTGTAACACAATTAAGCCTTAGCAATAATTCATATGTGCCCGACGGCAACTTGACAAGTATTCTGACTGTTGTACGAACTGCTGGTCCATATTACTATTCATTCACGCAAAATGCCAAAAACTTTGTTGGCCAAAAGTTTGTCATCAAGTTTGCCAGGGCTGTCAATAATTTCATTATGCTGTAACTCTAACGGAATTATACGAAGCTCAACTGGGAAAAAGTGCCTATAACATAAATCGATTCACCAAACATGCATTTTTGTGCCTATTTTATGCAGATAAATCTAAACCTACACTTAATATTGCTTTAAAATCCCTTTTATCTATTTATATATTTTAATTGCGTTTTTATTTTAAATTTGTCTCAAATTAAAAACATTTGCCTCTAATTAATCCCTACACAAACACTCTGGGTATTAGGCTCGAACCCAACGTCATACGGATTAAATCAGACCGCAGACACTGCGCCAATAAGCCAGAGCCATACTCATGAGTGGTACGTAATTATTTTCATCGATATTTACATTTCCTTGTTGTTCTTGTCCATTATCCTTTATTTGTGTATGTGGCTAATTAGCTGAACCTCAGGGCGTTTGAACAATGCGCTTATAAGCAAATAAGAGTGCAGCAGTGCTCAATGAACTTCAAAATACCCTACATACTTCGCTTTTCATATAAATAACTAAATGCTTTCACATTAAATATCCTAACAAAAAGGCTCTCTTTAAGTTTTTTATTTTATTAATATCACTATAGAAATTCAGTTTGATTAAAAATGGCTGAGACATGCCTAAAACAAATTATCCCAACATTTTACAAAAATGTCAAATTGGATGCAAGATAAAAAATTTAATATTCAACTTTTCTGTCCACTTTTTACGTCCTTCGTTTTTATAATCGTTATATAAGTAAACTTTAGCTTCACAGCACTAAGAGTTTTGGCTCTGCGTTGATTGCCAATCAGTCACCACAAACAGAATTATTTATAGAGATTTAAAAATGTATAAATCACGTCGAAACATAGCGCAAATCGCATTTACTTTAAGGAGGCGGTAGCTTATCCTTTTTGCATTTATATATAGAGTTACGCATTATTGCTCCCTTCATACTCAATGCTCAATGTGTCCTGGGCATAAAAATGGAGAAAGAAAATATTGAAAAATGTTCGTTTTCTTATGGCAGCTGAATATTAATTAAATAAAATACGATGTTGGTCACGCCCAATACAACGGAATGGTACGCCCGTTACATTTAAAACTATTTTTAATTATGAATTTCGCCTGCATCAGGCAGCGAAATTAACTTTTATTAATGCTGCCGAAACTTTCGACAGAACAATGCAAGTAATAACAAGTTGGGAAATTGTGTTCTGAAGCTTTCGACTTTGAGATACTCTATTCTGCGAGAGCAAAAGTAATCGATATGATTAAATAGAAAAATGCGCAACTGGTCTTGGAAAAGTGAATTGACATTCGAAATAAATTAATTGAAATATACATAATAAAAACAGAGTATAAAATAATTGAGTATGGTTGAAAAAGCCAAAAAAATGTATCTCAATTCTCAAAGTTTTAATAAAAATGCAAATATTTCTGATACTTTAAATTGTAGCGGTGTCTTGTTATTCCCTGTACTTTTTTATTTTCATAAGTCTTGCATTATTATTAAAATTTACCTTCCTTTAGTTCAAATGTAAAGAAAATTTCGCTTATCAAGTGAACAAAAAAATGTTTAGTATATGCACAAGTTTTCTTTAATTAAACATTTGTATAACATGTACATATATCTTGTGCATTTACAGGGTATTGCAAATTTAAGCCATTAACTTGAGTTTCGCATTTAAATAAAATACGCCAAACTTTTTGGTCCGCGGCTGTTTAAAGCGCGTATAATTTTAGCTATTTGTTGTTGCCAAAGTTTGTAGTTGGTGGCGCAACCACGATATTATCAACTGGGGAATCAAAAGGGTCGGACGAAGGAGGAGGAGGATGTGACACCCGCTAACCGGAAAGCAGCTTTAGCCACATTTCGCGCTGAATACCCCTGCGTAGCCAAGGCGTCGTTTCTGTTACAAAATTTATGGGCGGCGGCAGGCGGTGTCCTTACAGCAGGTGACAGCGTTTGGGGTATGTTCAACATTTTGGTTCCACTTTGCTGTGGTTGCTGCCCCGAGTTTATAATTAGTTCAATTCGGGTCTGGCGTGATTTTGCCAAAGTTCTACAAAAAGTCAAGGTTTTATGAACTGTTTACAAATTTTACATTACTAGTATGAATGAAGGAACTTGTATTGCAGTACTGAGTACAACTAGGTAGGCTGAATTTCATTTTAAAATTATATAATATTATTCTAACGTTTCGTTTAAAATAAATATACTAACATACAAAATACATTTTTTGTTCAATATGCTGGTGGAGCAAGATTATCATATTAATTGCAGTGGCCAGGAAGAAATTGGTGATACACCCATCAATCATCGACCACAAATATCGAATACGGATATGGAGTCGGGCGATGAGATTGACGACTTTATGGAGAATTCCATCATTCAGTTGCCACCTGTAGATACAGACCTCATTAACTTGATTGGAGCTGCCGAAATCGTTAGAGAAATTACACGTGAGCCGTGGAGGGCCATAGAGGCGTGGGTTGAGCGTGGAACAGCACGACGGGACAACCAACAGTAATGGTTAAATATTACTAAAAATGCATTATCATATTTATAATGGGTAAGCCAAGAATTGTTAATTGTTTATGCAAGTTTTAAGCGGCTGAACAACCAAGAAAATTATCTGGCAGATGCTCATTAAATTATATAATTATATATATATTATATATATTAAATATAATTTAATAACTTTCAATATCATGAGTTTTATAGTTTCAGATAAAATGTTTTATAGAGTTTTTAATAACACTAAAGCAGGTGGCATGACTTTAATAGCTTCTTGCTCCGAGCATTATTTAAACACGCATTTTAAGCCGCACAATTCTAAAAATCCTTAGAGCAGAGCGACTGGCGACAGGCGCCAGTCACATGACACAAAGGGCGGCTGGCAGTAGGAGTAAGCAAACAGGAGCAGCGAAACAGGAACAAGAACAAGGACAACAACAAATGGCAGCTGTAAATATAAAAGAAGCAGGCGCGAGTATAAGTAAAAAACATAGCGGAAAGCTTTTTAGTTATTTTTTTGTATTTTCCTTGCTTTTGTTTTGGGTGCAGTTTTAGAACAACAATTTTTTACACGTCGTTGTTCGATACACATATAAAAACAGTTCGTAATCCATCAACATCCTAAACGAAAGAGACAGGAAAGGGAAAGCAAAAATGGAAAACTCGCGCTAATAACAGATTCTTTGTCAAAATGCTCATAATTCATAATAATAATATAAAATCAGCATGAAACATTCAATTGGAATAATCGGTAAAAAATACGTATCTAGCGCACATTTTCTAAAAGTTTGTTAGGGTATTTAATCATTATCAGATGAAACTTATTTCATGCTTGGTTGAGTTTAATGTGGCATAGGGATTAATTGCTGTTTAAATAAATAAATGTGTGAAAAACTTGTACTAGTAAGAGTATTGTGTGTGCTTAAAGTTTGACCTTATTATATCCTGCACTCATTGAAAAAGTGTAAACAAATGCTTAAAAATAAAGTATACGTATTCATAACAAAATCCGATTTGACGATTAGAGTTGCTTTAGTTATGTTCCGTCTATCCACCCATCTTTCTGTGTGTTTATCCGTCGCAGTAAACAAAATTAAATTTTTATCCGATATGGGAGAACGAACTCTTTCCGTTCTTTTATTATCGATATTTATCGCTTTTTTGACTCGGATTTTTAGGCATAACAAATAAACGAACCATGAACAAAACGAACATCCTCATCAAAATCGGTTGAGTTTTGGCAAAGTTACGACGGGGGAGAGTTGAGACCTATCCTAATATGGAAACACTAGGGTATATATTCAACAATTTTTGACATGAATTTAGAGCAAACATTTTATTTTTAGATTGAAATGTAGAATTCATCTGGATACCGAACCATGAACAAAAAGACCATCCTCATTAAAATAAATTGAGTTTTGACAAAGTTACGACTGGGGAAAGTTGAGACCTATCCTTATATGGGAACACCCAATACTCATTAAGTGCCGAGAGTTTGTGTGTATATGTTAAGTGCTGGGTTCAGGGTATCTTCTAGTCGGGAGGTCCCGACTAGAGCAATCTTATTTATTCTTTATAATTTTGAATAGTTTATATATTAAATTGAATACCCTTCGTCGCAAAATTTGATATCAGAAAATTAGTGCTTTAGCCACTAGGTTTGCACTTCTATTAGAATTGTTTTGTTTGATAAAAGATAATAAAAAATTAATTACTAACTATCGAATAAATTAGTCAATCAAAATAAAAAAACATTTCATGGAAATAAATACTTAGATATGTTGTTTTTAAGCCAAATATAACGTATGTCAAGCTGAAGGTTGATATTATAGATTTTTTATACGGCGTAACATAAGGCGTGAAAAATTTGAAAAGTTGAATAAAACACGTAAAACGTATTTCGGCATAATTAAGATAAATGCGTTTATAAACATGGAGATCTGATTTGGTGATTTGCGCCCATTGTGGTTCCCTACTCCGACACTTGCCCATTACGGTTTTCATGGCTGTCGTAGCACAACGGGACGTTGGAAGAGTTGTCGACATCATCCAATGCCGCTGCTGTTTTGCCGGCTGCGGTTCATGTCAACGTCGGCAAGTTTTTAGTTTTTCAAATGTCATTGGGGCATTTCACGCTGATGGACACCACCAGCAATAACGATAGCTTCATCCTTCACACAACCCACTTCAATTGCTTTGCCCATTTTTCGTTTGCACTCCCAGTAACCGCAATGTTGTTGTTGCTTTGTTATATTTGCCATTTCGCCCTGCTCTCCACCTCGGTAGTGGACACCAAGAGAAAAAGGAACAGCAGCCTGTGTATCTGGCAATAGCTGTGTTGGGACTCAGTGCCTGTTTGTTTCTGGGTTTGTCTGTTTGTACGTCTGCGTGTCTGTCTATTTGTCTCTGTGCTACATGGGCGATGACCGGTGACTGTCTAGACCCTGTACCCAGTATCCTGTACCCAGTTGTGTGGGTTTGCTAGCTGTATTGGAAGGAATTACAGCTCTTTAAGTGTTCATTAAACAATTGAAAGTTTTTAATCGATTTTCTTTGTACAGAACTTGTGTGGTCCCCAAATTACACACGTGTGTGTGTATATTGTGTGTGAATTGAGTTCCCATTAAATGTCAAGGTTCGCAATGAGTGTATTTTATTGCGAATGACTTCATCCAGTTTAGTGGTATTTGTGCTACTCTTTAACTTACGTTAAATAACTTAGTTGAATAGAATGTTAAGAAATTGAGCATCAAATACATATACATTTTTCTTTAGCTTAAATAGTGTGCAAGATAAATGAAATGAAATTACCACAAGAAAACATAGTACATATATAATTGTATTTGGCTTGAATTGTATCTTCAACTTCGCAATTGCATGTTCTGTTATTGTGATTGCAGTGCATTTAGTGTGGTCATTAAGTCAAAAAGTTAATTGATAGTATTTTTAAAATGCACGAATTCAACTTTAAAAGTGGGCTTGCCACAGACATGTTCCTGATGATAATAAGTCATGATTACATGGTACTCCATCATGAAAGCCCCCACCCAGGAAGAGCTGGCAAAAACATACGCAACACAAAAAACAGCGAAAACTTTAGCTGACATAAACAATGACGGGAATGGAACCAAAAAAATATGCTAGTCGAACTTGACAGAATAGCTCTGCAGCCGCACACGCAGCCATCAATCAAGGAGCTGTTCGAAAACACAAGCGCAGTTCAAAGATTCCATTTACCCCACACAAATACAACACCCGAAAATAAATTGAATAGGATCTTAAGTAGCAGAGCGTAATGCCGCAGTTCCACAAGAAACAAACGCAAGAGGGTAAACCGATGCACTTGAAATTGGTGAACGACAAAACATGTTTGCACAGCAGACACACTCAAATGGCGGGCCAAAAGCCGGAGTAAAATCGTAAAACTGTGAAGTGTAGTCAATCAAGATTAGGGCAAGTGCTGGGAGGGTCAGCGTGCTCTGGGGTCGGTTAAGTTTATAGTTTGCTGTCTTTGTAACAACCACACTAGGAATTCAAAGTTGCATTATGTATATGTTTATTATATTTTATAAACATATTAAATTATAATTGAATTGGACATTACTTGTATATCCTTCAACCAAAAGTTGGTTTATTGAAGTTGTGCAAGTATGCTACAATCTGAAAATGTATAAATATATATATATATATATATATATATATTTGAACAGCATTTGTAGCCAACTCAATCTAGGATGAAGTTTTGAAGGAGCTGCTGGCTAATTTATTTAGCTTTCAAAGGGACTCTGAATGTTGTGTATATTTGTAAAGTTCGCAGGTATTTAACAGCAAAACAAAGTTTCGTAAATTTAGCCCGATAGTAATTAGTGGCTTTACATTCAATCTGAAAGGACCTTTGAATATACATCTATATTTTTATATTTAAATTTATAACAATAGTTCGTAGCTGGGTACAGGGCATCCCCAAGTCGAAATCTCCCGACAATACGATTCTTACTTTGTATATAAATAACCGTGGCAATCGTGTAAAATAGCAGCTGAGAAAAAGTTTTTGATCAAAAGCGTTGAAGCGGCAACAGGCGCCAAGCAACGAAGAGATTAGCTACTTGAATTGTGGAACGGACAGGAACGAGTCCGTGGAACAACGGCGAACGAGAATAGAACTAGAAAGCGTGGCAATAATACCATATTTATGGGCTTGGGGGAAACGCATAAAATGCAGGTTCCGACATCCAAACAAACGCAACGACAACGAGAATGCAATTGGTAAGAAAGTGGATAAATGGTCGAACTGCAGAAAAGAAGCAGAGACGGAACGACGACACTTGCAACATTTAATTTATTATGCAAATGTGAACAAATGGTCCGACTGGCCATAGATGACAGCCGACGTCGCGGCGTGAATAATGGCAGCCAAGGACGATTCCCCTTAGCTTTGCAACGATTCATTTGTATACTTTACAGCTTTGGTTTTTCCCCAGTTAACTGTCCTTTGCTCCAACCCGGTTGCTGGAGCAAAGTGGTTTTGTGCGATAGCACACACATGCCATGAATTCGGGAATTTAAGATGCAAAGTCCAAACAAATTGAGTTACACGCAGATTATCGTTTATCCGATGCGCTCGCAATGTGTGCAAACAACTCAAGTTTGATTTGTGCGCATTAGCAATGGTCATGTACTTATCGGGAATTGGATCGGACTGCTAAAATTCGAAAAATGAAAACGTTTATTTGTGCATCATTTCAAGAGAAAATTGAGATAGGGAGAATTAATATTTGTATTTAATTTGTAACTGGAATTGGAATTTACCCATACTAAAGATTAAATTTATGGTAACAGCTTTAAACAGTCCAAATCAGTCTTAAATATTATTATTTTGAAAAATAAAAATCGATTTTTGTAATTTGTTATCTTTAGAGCAGGTCATTAGTAATCTGTCTGCAAATTTTTGATATTTTTGCATTAAAATTATGGGGGATAAACGCCCTCTATGAAGTATGGGTACTGAACGGACGGAGGAACGAACAGCAAGACGGACAGTGCGAATATTTATTAAACTATTTTTACTTTGTGTTTTACGCTCACTTTAAATCAATAAATATATACATATCGAGGTAAGCTCGCGAAAATCCATAGATATATATTTATATATATATATATACAAGCTGCACTCTTGGCAGAAATTTTTTTATATTTTCAAAAATAATAATAATATATTTTTTTTAATTAAACAATTGGTCGATTAAGCCCGCTTGAAACATTTTAATTTGCTTTGTTTTAACATTGCTCTAAAAATATTTGTCGTAAATTGCGAAGTGAACAACGGCTTAAACGTTAAACCGAATCAATGCCAATTTATATTTTTTCAATTTAATCTTCTTATTTGCAATGCAAGGTCAAAAATGTTTACCCACAGACATCGTTTATCCTAAGATTATAATTTAATATATCTATTACACATTAAGAATATATTTATATATATATGTCAAATGGATTAAGTTCTGTTTTTGTCTTATCTGCTATGCTGTCTAGAAGCCGCATTCGCATTGATGTCTCATTTAAATCGCGTCACGAATTAAATGCACGTCAATAACCGTAAATGTGTCGCCATCGCAATGGCACGAAACAGCTCATGAATGCCAATTAGACGGACGGCTTAGCGGCTGTCGTTGGCTGCGAACACGCACCTGATAATCCATGTAGTTGTCGAAATGCATGTAAGAGCCGCCGCCAACGCCGCCTGGGACCGGCAGGGGTACGGGCAGCCCATTGTTGTCCAGCTCGAGGGCGGGCGGGGGCGGTGGCGATGGCGGTAGATTGTCACCTTTGAAGGAGACACGTTTTGGGTGCCCCTCGGGGCGCCGATTGCGGCCGAGTGTGCCCGCAAAGCGACCGGCGTGCATTGCACCGCCGGCTGCCAGAGTTCCCATCATGTAAGAGAGCGAACCGCAGCCGACGACAGCGTCCTGGTGCGGTTGCTGGTGCTGTGCCGCCGACTGCAGGCCGCATCCGCTGAAGCGAAAGTGCGGCATGCAAGTTGTGGTGACGCCGCTCGCGCCGCACTCGCTGCCCTCAAAGTCGCTCTCCCCGTCCGTCACAAAGGCGGCCGGCTGAAAGCTGCGCGGCAGCGTCGCTGCCGACGACGCACCCATCGCCGGCGCCGCAGCAGACGCTGGGGGTGTGCGGCTTAAGGTGCCCGTACAGAGAATGTTAACGGGCTGTGGATGCGAGTGTGGATGCTGTTGCAGTTGGAGGCCCTGTGGAAACTGTTCGCCACCGCCTTGCAGGAGCGCCAATTCGCCGTTAACTCCGGCACTGGCTGCCGCTGCTGCTCCATCCGCGCCCGCTGTCAGAATGTGTGTGGGCTGCAGCTGATAATAATGCTCGGCGCCGCCCTGCGGCTGTGGTGCGCCGGCTGCGCCCGCTCCTGGCGCCAGCATTGTTGTTGGTATGACCATAATGGGCAGCATCGTTGGCGCCGACGATGCCGGCGGTGTGTTGGTGCACATCTCCATTTGGCACATCTCCTCATAGCTGAGTGGACGCAGGTGCTCCATGCTGTTCTGTGGTCCTGCCAGCAGGTGTGTATTAGCAATTAGAGAATATCCACTTGACACCGCTGCGCTTCACTTAATTTTCACCTACACACACACACACGCACACTAGCACACACATGTGTGTGTATACACTGACAACGATGTCGGTCTGCTCTCTGCACAGGAAGCGGGGGTGCAGATTCAAAAGTTTTCGCGCGCGTTCCTCTTGAGGTTTCTCACATGGCGCCGTCGCTCGTGCGCCTTTTCCAACTTTATCTCGCGACAGTCCTGGAGCAACTAAATTCGAAGCTATCAAACAATTCTCACAACTTTCAATTCGCCGTCGCCATTTTTGTGCAGAGATGACGCATGCGTCTGACTCAAAAGCGACAACTTTTTGCTCTCGCCATCGCGCTCGTTGTCGCCATTACCATCACCATCAGCATCAGCATCTGCATCACTTGGCGTTTTGTTTTGGTTCCGATTTGTGGATGCAGTGCGGGAGTATTGCGGGTGCGCCCAACTGCGCTTTGGAGCGCTGTTGATTTTGTTGCCGCGTCGGGGGAAATTAAAATACTTGAAGCTGCAGCGGCCAGACTTGAATGCAAGATTTTAATTGGCGCGCAGCGAGAATCGCATCAGATGCAGAATTCGGCATCATCGCTGCTCAACCAACTGTTGGCTCAACTGCGGCCATTTGCTGCGTGGTCAGCTGAATGACTCTTAATTGTGGGCAGACAGACAATGAATGAATAGAAATTAAATAAAATCACGTAAGAATGCTCTAGTCGAGGGAACTCGACTAAAAGATACCCTGAACCAAGGAAAATATAAATACAGTATTTGCATAAATCTTCTATATATGTGTTGCCTATACCTGTGTCCTGTGCACACATAAAGGATTTGCATTAATGTAATGTAAACAGCAGCTGCGTACAGATAAAAAAAAACAAAAACAAAAAATGTGATCTAGAAATTGAGACTAGGACCTTCTTTTACTGCAGTACCACAAGCAAAGTTATTAAAGAAATGTAAGAAACTGCAAAAAATTGGAAATTTCAAATTGTAAATGCTAATATGTGAAAGAAATTAAACAATCTTATATTACCGACGATTTCTATATTTTATCGAAACGGTTATTATTTAAAATACACTGTATCTGCAGTTGTATTATTTTAAAATTTTAAGTTTCTACCGCTTAAAGTTTCCGGACAGACAAATTGACTCGGACTTTTATGATAATTAAAACCTAATTTTTAAATCCGTTCCTTTTAAAAGGCAACAAAATTAAACTCGATTCGAAGTTAGTTCCTGAAAGCATGTAATTTTATTATTGCTCTAACTCATTATACCATTTATATTCTTTAAATATGTACTATACTTAGGTTTTGGATTTTTAATTAAACATAACTTTACTTAATGTTAACGGTTTTAATCAGAATTAAAACTAGGGACTGAATAAGGGGAGCTATTCCAAAATCAGAGACAAGTAAATAAAAACTTTTGCCAAATGATTTGAACTACTCGTATTATATATGCATGTATGTAAAAATATTTCATGTGTCCATTTGAAACAAACGCAATTTCATTTGGCCCCTGGTGAAGAAGCAGAAGCGGTGTCCGCAGGGCGGCATTGCGTTCCATTTGTGTGAGACAAAGGCAAAAACACAGTTGGAAATGTCTTTTGCAGATTTTTGCTTGAACTTTTTTTATGTTTTGTTCATTTTTTGTTTGGAGCAATACTATATAACCGCTGGCAGCGCCATCGTCACTGGGCGTCGGCCTCCTGTGCCGTCTCCAGCTTCATTTACATTTGTTTCATCCTATTATCCTGGTTAACCGGCTCGTTCGCTGTGTGTGTGTGTGTGTGCCTTCTATATGTCCTTCCGTTCCACTCTTTGGCTACGTCCTCCCGCCGTTCGCCCTGCCATTTGTCAAGTATTGCGCCTAACTCGACTTTTTGTAATTATAAAAGCGCGGGGAAATCGCTCCCATGGAAAGAGAAAGCGGCTTAAAAGCAGCATTGGGGTATTTGTGGGGCTCGTTAAAATTTGTTGCTCTCATTTCGATTGCACGCCACATTGTTGTTGCTGTTGTTGTCGCCAATGTTGTTGTTATGGTTGTTGTTGCCACGACTCCTACTTCTGCTGTTTTTGGCATTGTTGCCGCCGGCTTTAGTGCTTTTTAATATCCCGGCGGCGGCAGGGCTTTCGCTATATTGAAGGTAAGTATTTTGCTCAAATGTGCGAAACGGTCTAAAAGTACGGTCGGGATTCTCGCCTTGATTCCCGTGATTTGCCGTGATTTACCGTGATTGGTGATTTCACTCGACAAACACTTTAATGCATATTCAATTTTCCGGGTGGCTAGCAATTAAAAGTTTTTAACAATTTTGCTTACTTGGGCAGGCCAGTGTACAATAAAGTTGCCTAAAAGTATGCAGTAAAATATTGGATACATTTTGATGTAGCATCATTTAACGTCTGGTTAACCACGCAAACAGTTGAAAAACGTGCCCGGCCAAGGGGCAAGCAGCGTGCATAATTTGAGTGCTGGAAACTGGAGGGCATCAAGTGGAAGCGTTTTGCTGAAAAATCGGAGCTGTCAAAAGGACGGCACTTCGAAATAAATTATTCCACAACGACAAACATGCTCGATTACATTTTCCGGACATGGTCTATTATACAACTTCAATGGCATGATATTTCATCGTACAGCGAAAACAACCTGCAGTAAGTATATTAATTATTTAAGTTGTTCGTCAAATGCATATTTCTTGTACGTACAACAAAGCAGATGCTAGCTCTGTGTATGACTTATCATGGAAGCGTTGATAAATTTGTTGGCAATTGGCGTGGTGTGGGCCTAATTCAACCTGCTTTTAGTTGGATATTGAAGGGCGCAATAGCAAGGACGGGGTCACGCCACACAATGCCGCCACATTTTGCACAAACAACTCATTAAAGACCCGTAAATCCTGACTAATTTATGGCTAATTAAGTTAATGGAACTTCTCTAAAATGTAAATGATTTGGTCATATGCCACCTGCCATGTTTTGACACATTGTCTCTTTTTCTAGTGGGCGGTACTTGTAGAAAAGTTCAACTAAAACAAAACAAAACACAAAACAAAGAGACTTCAACTTGTTCATGAATATTTCGCTAATTAAGCAACCATGTTTATGATTTTTTAGATACAAAAGGGATCATAAACAAATGCACAAGCAGCAATCTAAGTTGTTGGTAAAACTAAAGCATTAACTGAAACTATTTCGTTGAAAAAATATCTTTGGAATTTCTCTTTGACAGATTTCGACGCTAATTAAAATGGAAAATAATTACTTTATAATTAAATTTGAACATGTGCTGCGTACTCCTCTAATACAATATAAATATGTACGAACATTGTAACTACAACGTTATACCCAACTGGGTATAACCAACATCGCAATACTCTTTCACATTATAGAAACAACTTAAATCAATCGTAACGTTCTAATATTGAATTTTTAAAATGTATATTGATTATTTCAAATTTTCACGCTCCCAGGCGTATTAAAAAAGTGTTTTCTGCGATTGTTAGAGGAGGTTAGCAGTAATATATCTGAAAATATTTTATGGCTATAGCTTTCAAATTGTAGCTGAAATATATTCAGACTTTTTTGACACTGGAATAAAGGTAAATATTTCAAAGTTTATTCTCTAGCGGCAAACATGACAGATGTCTATATATTGTGTGTGCTGTTAGTTTTAAAACTTTTGAAAGGTCTGAATAAAGTTGAAATTTTAGACTTTGACAAACCGCTCTAACTTATAAGAGTGATGATTGAGAGCAATTACGGAGTTCGGTGTAGGGATTTGATGACCTTTTAGATATTTTCATTGCCCTCTAAATTATTTGCATGAAGTTGGCCCTCAACAGCAGCTGAACCTAATGAGGCTGTGGCTGATTCAAATGCATTAAAAGGTAAACACAGCCACCGACACGTTTTCTCATTTAAGACACATTAACCGCACGCACACATACACATTGGAGACCTAACGGCACACACATTGAGTTCCACAAAACGTTAGGTCCTGCTAGCTTCGTATGCCTGAAAACTTTACCCGTTCGCATGCCTAGTGAGCTTTTAAATTAAATCACAAAATACAGATAGAGTCAGTAAGGCAACCAAGAGAGACGACTAAACCAAATAAATGAACCCTTTTGGGCATACTCCACAATGTCGTTGCGCGCGTTCTTCTTACTTAAGGCAGATAAAAGCCAGGACAGGAAGTCAACTTGCCCGCCGGACTATGACGACGATGACGATGGCGATGGCGATGACAGCAACGCCTCGTGTTTTGCTTAGCAACTCGGTTGCCTGGGCAGCCAAAAAAGGATAATGGCACAAAATCCAGCAAAATGAAAAGAAAGCGGCAAATCATGTTAAGAGACTTAAATTGGATTAGGCGACGTGTGTGGTCATGGGGGGTGTGAACTCGCGCTAGCCGTGAAGCCTCTGCCACTATAGACCAGAGACAAGCGCTCGCTCGTCTTGACATCAATTTTGCCACTTGATTTTTTTCACATTTCTTTATGCTGTTTTATTTTGCTTTTTATTTTGTTTTGTTTTGTTTAGCTTTGCTTTGTATGCTTGACACAATTTGTCGTCAAGCGCTTACAGCTCGAGTGTCTCTCAAGTGTTCGATGGCATTCATCCTATCTGCTCTTTAACAGCCGTCACAGTACAACGTCATGTATTTAAATGTCTCCTCTCAAATACGGTACACAAAATTCAGTTCAACTTTTTGGATTGTGCGGCAGAGTATGCCAAATAGAGGAAATCAAATTAAAATAAGTAAAATGTTTCTGAATATGCTCAGAACTTCCAAAATTACATTTAAATTGATACTGTATTTGTGTCAATGTTCGAAGTAATATTTCATCCTTAAAAGTCTCATAACTCAAATATTTAAAGCTAGCCACGCGAAACGCCAGTTTCCATTTATTTTACAGACAACGCACAAATCTTTTATGAACCAGTGAATGTCACGCCAAAGTCGGCATTTACTCTCAAAATATTTCCAACCGACTTTTCAGCTAGCATTTAGGGAAGTACCCCAAAGGAAAAATAATCTAATAATAGCCCTTTTCACCATTTACACCATTTATGTGCGTTTGCTTTGAAGTAAATTCAAGATTTTCATTTTTTTTTTTTATGTCTCAGAGTGTGGAAGTATTAAGAATTCTAGAATTTTTTATGTAGAATTGGAAAATATTATATATCAAATATGCATGTTTAAATTAAAAAAATACAGATAAATTGACAACAATTTTATACGGATTTATGTTGGATATTGATTTGGGTTAGTTTGGTTTTTATACAAGTTATATATATGTAATGCTCTGCTATTGGAAATCTTATTAGGCTGATCTGGCTTCTTTCCGTACTTGACCTTAGATGTGTAGATGTCATAGCCCAAACTTACGGCACTGTCGTATAGAACACGGTATTTTGATGAAACTAAGAAAAAGTTAATCATCTGTGCAACTGGCCACACTGTCCACTCAGCCTTGTAGAGAACCAGGGCCTTATCCTCTATTTCGTGCTTAACTTCCTCCCAGCTTTTATTCTCCAACACGCCCATCGTGAGGAAAAAAACACTGATATAAAATGGAGAGCAAATGAATTGATCCAGCAATATTTTTCGAACCACTGTCGAAAATGTTCGCTTGGGATAGTAATAGTCCAGGTATTGGTACCAGAAGTGACAAACAAAGCCAACAGTAAAGCCGGAGATGCCCATTCGAATTGTACGCGTGCGATCCCAGCCAACGATTTCGCCTCTAAATCGCTCGTACGATTGCTCCAAAGTGTCACCAATCATGCTTAAGCTAATGGAGATGCCCAAGTTCGTATATAACAGGTATTTTTTACTGAACCCGACATTGTTCCAGTGGCGGAGTATCCTCTGAAATTGCTTCCATCGATCACGATTACGCATTGATCTGCCTTTTATAAGCGAGGTGGACAACAGTCCCTATAGCCAACATAAACAAAATTTAAACACTATTAACATATTTTGGTCTCAACAATATTGACATTTAAATCGAAAGCTTTAAGCTCAGACAAATAAATTTTATATTTGACTGATTAAAAAGGTCTCATAATATTTAATTCATTTTAAATAAAATTCTGTATTTCCGGTAATTTATTTATTGATGGTAATATTTAAAAACACCTCCCTTCCCAATAATTTTTAAAACTGCGATTTTGTAAATTGTTTGGGCTAAGTTTCAAGTCTTAGCTTCTATTCCGGTAAAAATTGCGGTCGGACCGAAAGTCATATAATATATTTTCCACTTTGAGAACGAGTATAATAATTTGTGATCAATTTTGCACCCTTGACAAATTGTAAATTTTTATCTTTGGAAATCGTGTCAGAAATTTAATTTCTTAAACTAAATAGGTTTTCTGTCTGATTCGTATGGGAGTTATATGACAAAGACATAAAATTAATACAAATAATACAAGACAGAAAGCACAAGACCGTTTAGTACTTAAATGAAAAACAAGAAAATGACGCAAAAAATCAATTTGAAGAAAATTAGTTGTGCTAGGATTTCGCAAAGTTCGTTTAAGCGACAAAAATTGGTATGAAAAGGGATAAGCATGGTTGTCTATAAAAGGGCTAAGTTCGCCCGAGGTGTCCTGCGAAAACATCGACTGCGAAAACAGCCATGTTAGGCATTTGAATAACACCGCATTTCGCACATGTTGCGCCAGTTCCAATGGTTTCGCTTTTGGTCTGTTGGTGTTTTATTTGCGTGTCGGTGAGCTGATTTTGGCAAATCATTTGCACGCGATTCCCAATACTTTTGACAGTCCCAGCAACCGCAGCTCGTCGCCCTGGGGAAATCATTGTTCATACATATGCTCCCCGTACGCTCGACCGAATGAGCAACGGACCGAGCTACTGAATTGAAAAATATTTACGGCATTCTACATTTTACGCTAAAATCCAATTTTATTTTTATATTTCGTCGAAAATCCGCCATAAAACGTAGCAGCCCGCCCAGTCGCGACCCGTTCGAGGGGCGGGAGTTACGTTCCCCGGCCAGATTCTATATCCCCAATTGAATAGCAGGCGCCGTAAATTCGGCTTTGCGTTTTATTCGCATTTGGTGCCACTGTTGAGCTTCAGTTTCCCGGTTTCCCCGAGCACGGGCGAGCAGCCTTCTGTTTCAAAAGCGTGGCATCATGACAAATTATTTTATTTCGCTGCATTGTTATTGGCGTTATTTGCGTGGGTTAAATATTCCAAATATGCGAGGTGTCCAATTGTAAGTATCCATACTGGGTTTCTCATAATTGAATACGTTGTTACGGCTATTTATTCGGCATTTACATTTAGATTACATAAAGCAAAAATAAATAAGTACACATACCTCTTCGTTATCTTAAATGGCTTGGTCAAATTTATTTACTGAATATAATTATTTTCATGCGATTTTGATTTTTATCTGATTGCCAAAACTTCTGATTAAAAAAATAAATCGAAATAAAACATTTAACAAATGTCCTAAATGCTCTTTAGGTCCAGCATTTAAAATTCTCGGATTTTTCTTGGATATGCCCGCTTAAATTCAATGTTGCAATGTTTCATTGTTCTGCTACAATTTATTTTTACGGGCGCAATTATAATTCTTTTGTTCTGTGTGGTACCTGATGCGGAACAGCAACAAAAACACCACGCTAAGTTCTTACGAGCTTCATAAAATGAAGCACACCAGACGGTCCTCCATGGGGACAGGCAAAATGTATACCCTACACAAAGTACAACACTGTAACTTAAATCAAATAACAAAAAAAAGGGGAAAAAAATGAACAAATGAAAAATTTTCTTCTTTTTGAATTTTAAAAATAGTTTTGATGTTTACTTAAATATAGTACATAATATAAGACATATAATACATATCTGGAGAGCTTGCACACATTCTCTTAGCTACTCTTTTAAATTTTAAAGGCTTTTATTTGTTGTAACATTAACGTTTATATATGCAAGGGTGTTTAATCTTCGGCACGCCAAAGAAAACTGTTCTATCTCTGTTTTTATCAGTTTTTAATATATCTTTATGTCTCAATCGTTGTGATTATTAGTTGCAAAAAGAATTGTATACAGTATACCAAAATTCCCTTAACAACTGGAATTTTAACAAATGCTTTTTTATAGTTTTGTTTATTTGATCGGTTCTCCACGTTTTTCGTTTGCATTTAATACTCTTTCCATAAGTTTTATTATTTTGTGTTCTATTTTGACAATACATTGTTTATAAATTTAGTTTGAGTAAGTATTACACCATATCCTTGGTGTTGAGATAATATTTTATTATTTTAACAATAAAATTTTAATCAGCTTTTCCTGGGAGAAGTATTTTAATAAAATTTAACATTTTGCGGTAAGTTACTAAATTAATTTTTATATATTTGTATGGTTGTTTACCTATACATATCATAGTTTACCTAGTTGGTTAAACAATTATATGTGTATAAATATATAGCTACAGAGCATTTTATCTTCGACATCCCAAGGCTTGCAAATATTTTCAGTTGAATTTGTTATTGTTTGGTGCGTTCCGCTCTAAATAAAATTTTTTGGCACTGGCTTTGAATGATGTTCTTGTGTGCATTTTAATTGAATTTTTTTATTTCACTCAATGAAAGCGAAAGTTGAATATGCTAGCAACGAAGCGTAAAAAGTGTCATAATCCCATTGCCCTCCCTATCAGCATCAGTGTTGGTGTGTGTTTTCCCCCTGGGGAGTCTCCTGCGCAATTGCGCAACGCAACCAAACGAAAAATGTCCTTGCCAAGAGTTTATCATTTGAGTCATTTTTGTTGAGTCGTTACATGGACATACATAGCTAAATGGTTCGCCAGATATATTTCTAAAATCACACCATAATTGCTTTGAAATCGATTTTGAATGATGACCTTACCTCAGTCCTGCCACTTTGTTTTCCATCGTTTGCATTGACTTGGACGATTTATGCAAATAAAATTGAAATGTGTTTTTGATGAGATTTTGGCACTTAGTCAGCCTAATGATAATCGAATATGTTTAAAACTGAGATGATTTATCCATAGACAGTGAAAACGTTTTTAAGACGAATCGATTTATCAATGTATTTTTGTAAACTTTTCAGCAGATTTATCATTTGGAGTTTAGTGGCTGGAGCTTAGCTCACAATTCCCTATCTCTTAGTAAAATTCATAAAATCTAAGTACATTGTTTTTGTGTTTCTTATTTAGCATTGTCTACGAATATTTAAATTCTTGTATATTTAATTATTGTTTGGCGTCGCAGGACCTATTTATACTTTAACCCAATTAGATTATTTATTCTAATAATTCGATATTTTTTCAACTATTTTATTTTAGTGCCCGTAACAAAGTTCAGTGAAAATTGTACAAAAATATATAAAAGTAGCGACGTAGAGTCTCAAACGTGATTCACCATATCAAGTTGTGACACTGTTTTGGCGTCAATTATTTATTGCCTGACAAATTGTGTTGATGTCAGGACTAAATTACTACAAGAAATTCACTAAGGACGTGTAATTTTAGAAAACGGTGAGTCACGTCTAGAATACATTTTTACGTTGGTGCGTTTTAGCTCCTTGGATTAAGTATGCAAAATAAATTTCATAATACGATTTTCCGCCTTGGGGTGGATTTCCCAAAGTCAGTGAAACGTTTTCATAAATTTGTTATGTGGAGCTTTAATAGTTAGTATGGGTAAATTAAACTCAAAATTGTGGATTTGCCGAATTAGGTAAATCAAAGTTTCAACCAGTTTATACAACTTTTTTTTAAAAGAAAGTTTCATGCAAACCATATTTTTTGAGATTTAGATTTTTATATTTTTTAAGCTCCGATTAAAGTGCGGTCCGCGGGGTCAACCAACTTATGTCACATTTAAATTGCACCACTGAGGCAAATCAGTCCGTTCACAGTAAACGCAAACGAACAAATTGTCAACATGACGGCAACGCTGTTGCCAGTCGTGCCAATTTCGTTAGGGCAAATAAACAGCAAGTTCCACCCGTCCGACGCCCACTAACCAAATAAACCACAAGCCGTGCAGAGCGCAGACCCACATTATCCACATTCTTCGTAGAGCTCTTGAATAGGAGGGACTGAGAGCTGGGCACATAAACAAAGCAGCAGCAAAATGGCTAGCGACACGTGGAGTGGAGTGCGCTAGATTGTGAACACCTGATTACCAGGCGGTGAATGTGGCTGTTTATGAGGCGCAAAAATGTCATACATCATGCGACACGTGCAAGGGAATCAACGATGACGGGAACGGGATCGGGGCGCGGCAGCTGATGTTAAAAGCACAGCAATTCCACTTGCTCGTCTGTCCTGCCTCTAATTTAGCATATGCGCGCTTGGAGTATGATGCAACCAGGCAACTGTATCAGAGCGGACCGTGACACGGGCAAAAAACAACATTTGAATTTGACGAAAAATAAACGAGAGTCAGGCAGAGAGTCCTGTCGGCTGCAGTGTCATCCTTGTCACCATTCTCGCCATTATCATCATCAGCAGAAGCGGCAACATCAGCACTACAAGCAGGTGGCATCTGTGTTGGCGCAAAGTGAATTAAGCCAAGTCCTGAGCAGGTGCGCTGCCAATGATACGCTCAAGATACGTTTATATGTGTCTGTACATATAGTTAAATGCATGTGTGTGCATACTTATAAATGAGCATCCTAGCACAAGTGGAAGTGAAGCGTTAAACTATCAAAGACAAGCTGCTGTCGCTCAAGATGCAATCCCGAATCATTTCAAACTCGATTGTTGAGGAACGCCAAATGAGCTTTAGAGGGAAATTATATACATTTTAAAAAGAAAATTATAACTGATACATTTTTTTATATATTTTATTTAATTTAATATTTTTAGTAATAAAGTTTGCTAGTACAAGAAATTATCAAATTCGAATAAGAACTTTTATTTAATAATAATTTTTTTAAACTCAATTACGAACTTAGTAAAGTTTATATTCATGAAGTGAATATACCGTATGGTATGCGGGTTTTGTTTTCTTTAACATTTTATGGGGCTGATTACGCGATTAGGTCCATTCATAAAACTATTCATTCAAAGTATCGCATTGAAAGGAAAGTCTATATAAATGGACTCTAAAATATTCTGTACATAAAAGAAAAGAAGAAGAGCAGGCATAGAGGGGGGGGGCACTCTAATTAGAATAATTTCGCGCTGTGCTGCGTTCGCTACCAACGTTGAACATGTTTTAGCATCTGTCGAGAGGAGAAGGCGGTACCAGGTGCTGCCTGCAGGACATACACTCACACACCCCACTGAATACAGCAAGTGGTTGTGGGTGTGTGTGTGTGTGTGTGTGTGCGAGATGTACGGTTTGAGTGTAACATATGAGCTGTTCGGCTTTGCTGTGCATGACGAGCAAATGTCAGAGCATATAGGGTCAGTGAACCCGTTAGTGAGGACAAAATGACACAGCCTCAACATAGCCAGCAAGAGCGCCAGCAGCGACATAGGCCATAAAATACACACAGAGAACGCACTCATGCACCACACACACACACACATGACACATTACCCCTATTACATAAAACGGCGCTGGCAGCGTTCATCTTCAAATTATAAAACGTAATTAAGTTGTGAAAGATTTTTCATTTCCTGCCGCCTGACTTTGTACTTTTTGCGGCGTATCTTTAATTTTTGCCTTATTAATTTTCTCATCATCTGCGCCTGACTCAAAACAGCCAAAAGCGGTTGCCACATGTGCAGCAGCTAAAAGTTACCACATGTATAGCTTTCAGCGGCTAAATTTTAATTGAAATTTCAATATGCCACTGATTCTGTTGATTTTGTTACTGTGGCAACGAGGTTTTCCGTATAGCAGCTCCCAGCGAATAATTCGCAACAAATAATAAGGACAAAAGTAAAATGATCTTGTCGAGATTGCTTAACCCAAAGATTCCTTCAGGGTGTTTATATATTTCCAATTTTTTATATATTAATATTCACCCACTACATAGGCACAAATTCTTTAAAAAAGTTTTATTTTGATTTTTGTTAAATACGGAAAGCCGAAGCCCATGTAACACACTTCATAGCAAAAAGTCGAAGTACTCTTTTTATCAACTTTAAATTGTAGGGTAAAACATGCATTAATTGGTCTATTATAAATCTTAAAAAAACTCAACCTGTGACTTATAAATTTTATTGCAACCTTATTTAACGTTTTTTCTTATTTTTCTTAGAAATTTTAAATTGATGTGAGATATAAGCAATGCAGGCGAAATTTTATCGCTCATGTTTCAATACTTGTCAAATTGTTAAGCTTAATCGTAAATACTTTGTCAGCAAATTTGCTCAGACTTTTGTTTATTCCCAAACAAATACATAAATCAATTTCGATTTTTTTCAGATCATACTTTGACATGGCTTGGCACTGACAAAAAAAAAGAAAAAGAAAAGCAAAGTGTCAACAAAATATTAGCAAAAAGCAAAAACCAAGAATGTTGGCAGCCACAAAGTTAAAGGAACAAATTGTAGTTGGGAGATGTGTAGAAAAAGCGGGTAATCCAATAATGCCAAAGCAAAGGTATACGCAGACACCAGAAAGTCAATACAAAGACACACATACACTAACCTAAATGCTCAAATAGATTGGTAAGGAAAGCGGAAACACCAGTTTTGTGGTTAGAATATTATACAAAATTAATGGGGTGCACATTTTTATTGCTGTTGCTTTAAAGCACGAATTCTTTTATTTTTGTTAGCATTCACTTTTTATTTGCTTATCTGTTCGCATTTTGTATTTGTTTTCTTCACATTCTATGCATATTTCAGATTTTGGTTTCCCCATTTGCTTCACTTGTATTTATTTAGCTGCAAGCGCTTTATCTCGGTTCCTCAAAAAAAATTAATATTACGGGTATTCTGGTCAGTGGTTGGTAAAAAACAAACTCTGTTCGGTTTTGTTTGGTTTTATTTTGTTTTGGCCCTAAGGCTTTTGTGTTCTTTGTCTATGAAACAAACAAAATGTTGCCAATTCAATTAGAGTCTCAGGCCACGTTTCTATCTCTGCCTTTCTACCTATGATTACGTATACGCTCCGTTGAGCAACGCGAAATTTGTAATTAGACGTAGTTGCCGCATTGCCCGCTGTAATAGTTTCCGCCATGTAGACCACGATAAGTAAAGTTTCTAGGGCGTATGATGCCAATGTACAAAATGTGAGTCAGATGATTGAAAACAAACTGAGAAAGGATAGACGAATTTTCCATCTTCGAAACTCGACAAAAGTTCTACATTTTGTAAACGTGCATTTCACATTACAAATCTAGTAGTCAGTTAACAGTTATTACGAGCTAAAAAAATTATAGTACAATTTTCATTTGCTTTTCAGAATGTTGGAAGATAGCAAGTACTGGACTTTCGATGCACCTAGTCTAAGCTTGGTCGATTTTAAAGCTAAGGAGCCCCTACTACGCCTTGGACTTAATTCACATCTGCAACCAATATCGTCATTTGAATTGACAAGGGATTTGGAAAACTGCTTTAATGTGTACTGTGGCACAAATTCAAACGAATTCAAGATGGACTTTACATTGCCCGCCAATATGCTAATGTCACCCATCAAGAAACTAAAGATGTTGCCAGAAAAATTAGATTTTTCAGAATTTTTGTTATTTGACTCAAATTTAAAGAATCAACTGGTTTTGGAACAACAAAATGATGTCAGTGACCATCAGAAGGATAGTGAATTGTACTATATAGCTGATATGGACCAAGGCTATGGGGAATTACAGAAAGTTGTTGATGCTCACAATATAGTAACAAAATTAGTGGTGCAACCAAACTCTGGGATGTTTAGTGGACTCTTGAGGAACACATCAGTTTCCACACAGAGAATGACAAAGTTATTTATCGATGCTGACCGAGCGAGGATTCAGCAGTTATCTTACAATAATACAAAAAGCAGACTTTTATCGGCGTACCTTAGAAAAGTCATTTTGGACAAACAGCTGCATTTGACACCTATTTTATCTGGTATGGGTTGGCATATAGAAACTGGAATTCAGATTAATGTTTGTTTTTCAGGGCTGCCTTTCACTTTTCAGGAGAAAAAACTTAATTGCCCGGCAATTCAATCCTTGGAACAGTCTCGCATTACTGTTCAAAACAATATTCAAGCTTGTGATTCTTTAAAAGAGCAAAGTTTTGCAAATATTAAGAAAAAAGTTGAGGAAAATATTGAAGTGGTCGGTCAAGAAACGAATGAAAATCTGTTTGTTAATATAACTAGTGTATCGGCAAGTGGAGCATTGAATATTTGGCCAGCAGCACAAATTGCTGCCGCTGGGACTACTACAATTACGCCAAGGGCCCAAAGGCAATTCGCGAACGTTTGGCCTGTCACTTTAAAGATTCAAAGGCAGCTGCCAAGTTTATGGGCATTGTGAATAAGTGCTTGGACAAACCCCTTTTAAACTAGGAGTAATGTGCATTATTTTGCTTAGTGATTAAATTTTATTTCGTTAGCCATTTTCGAAAATTTACTGTCAAAATTTTGTTCACTAGATTTTACTGTGTTACCATTGAAAATAAAACAAACAGAAAATTTTGCTGTGAAATTTATTTATTATTTAAAAAAGGTATAATATGCATTATTTTGCTTAGTGATTAAAGCTTATCTGTTACCCCTTTCTGAAAACTTATTGTCAAAATTTTGTTAGCTATATTTTGCTCTGTTACCAAAATAAAACATAAATAAATTTTAAATAACTGTTATAATCGTTAAAGAATGTGCATTATGTTACTAAAAACAAAACAAAAGAAAAACTCTTGTCGGTATCCAAGCTCATTGTCATAACAAACTACTGAAAGCATCGATCAAACAAATTTGCCGCATTGGGCAAAATGTGAAACTTTTGCAGTCGATTGCAGTCGACGCCATGGAATCGGACAAATTGAATGAGTTAAATAGGCAAATCAATGAGATTAAGAAGCGTATCTTGTTGGCCGGTGAGTAATTGTTAATCCAACTGGACTCATTTATTATTCTTGTGTCTGGGTTTTCTCAGAGGGTCAAAAGACGGCCAACGCCGCGGAATGGCAGAAACAGAATCGCATTAACTGCGATACCATTGGGTCTCTGAAAAAGGACATTAAGGAACTGACAGTGAAGGTAAGTCGCCTGCGCCATCCGCTGCAGCGACCTGTGGTCATTAAGGAGTCCAGTGGGGAGTCACGAAAAAAAGTGGGCGCAACGCCCACCATTATTGTGGGTAAGGCCACTTATCCCATTGGAGCGAAGAACGCCGAAGATGCAATTTTCTTGACCGATCTGAAGATAACTGAGAGTCGCAAGCAGATGGATCTGTTGCGACATCGGTTCAAGACACGACAGCAGCACTTTAGCCGGCTGGTGGAGAAATATCGAGAGCTGCTGGCCAACAAGGAGGCACAGAGTCAAAACTTGGGCGAGAAGCCACCGGAGACACTCGAGGAGGACGCCAACCGAAAAGTAAAAGATTCATTTCCCAAAGAAACGCAGCTAACTGAAAGATCTCGTTGTTCCTTTTAGCTGGTCTGTCAGCTGGAGAACGAGATTCATCGCACCAATGTACAGTGGATGGAAGCTGAGCACATACGCAAGAAATACAGATCCATCGAGGCTTCGCTCATGACTGATGCAGAGCGTTTCGAGCGTAGTCTGCGCGAATTGGAGCACTCCCTCAGCGAACAGAAGGCAGAGATCGAGCGCCTGCAACAGGTGCACAATGAGGCCATCGAAATGCGTGATGCCGCCAAGGTGATACTGCAGCGCCAGGAGCAACAGGCCAATCTGTCGCAGAAGACGCGCGAGCGTCAGGCTCTCGACTTTCGCAAGCAGGTGGAGGCGCGTAAGCTGGAGCTGGAGCGCATTGGACGCAAGCTGTTCTCCGAGACCAAGACGCTGGTTCATCAGGACAGCGTGGGCTCTAGTTCGGGTGACCAGCATACGGCCAAGACAGACAACGGCGAGGAGGAGCCGGCGTCACAGCTTGAGAGCGTTACGAGCGACATGGAAACGCTTTTCAAGCAGTTGATGGAGGCCTCCGGTGCCACCTCACCCTTCGAGGTCTTTGAGCGCTTCAGTGCCCAAAAGGAGTCGGCTGCCCGTCTCACTTATCTGCGTAAGGCAGCGGAAGCCGAGAAGGCCAACCTGGAGGCCGAACGCGAGGCTCTGAGCAGCGAACTGGAGGCCGCCAAGTTCTCCGACTTCAAAGAGAGTGAAGTGTGAGTGCAATAACTGAATTTAGCGGTATTTAATTACTAACCAAATTACTTAAACGTATAGCAATCAAGAGGTCATCGAACAAATCAAAAATAATATAGCTGCCAAGGACGAGGAACGCAAAAAGGACACAGATGCTGCAGACAAGTCAATGGGTGTGCTGAAGTATCTCAAGGAGCGCATTTGCGAGATGATATTCAAGATCCAGGAGGTAGACGAGAGCAACATTGACATGCGAGAGCGTAAGCTGCACATTAGCGTCGCAGAGCTGCCCAACTTTCTGACACATGTGGCCCAGGACGAGGACTTGATTGAGGTAAGCCAACGTGGAGCCACCGACGCTGGCTCCAGCTCTAATGTATCCGCTTTCACCAGATACTTAAGTTGAAAATCAAACGTTGCCAAGAGCTGAGCAAACCAGACGATGTACCACCACTTGAAATACCTCAGCTCGATTTGGAGGAGGACGACGAAGAGTTGTACCGATTAGAGCCACCCAAATCGCCATCAGTGCCCGAGGGCGAGAAGCCGCAGCCCATGCCGATGTGTTATTACAATCTGTTCGCTGGTCGGGCACAGCGGACGGCGGGCACTTCCTCATCCTCGCCAGAACAGGCGCCGGCAGTGGGTAAGTAAACAGGTAAACCAAATCGTTGGAGCGCACCTAGTGCTAATGGAATTATCCAACTTGCAGTGGCCACAACCGACGATGACAATGAGGTGCCCTCCCGCAACTTTCTCAAACGCCAATCTTTGCTTATTGTGGACTCGAAGTCGCGACGAAAACCTTTCAGACCACCTCCCGGCGGCAGGCGCAAATAGCTCGTTCGATATGGTCGTGTATAAAATTTTAAAATTAAAAAATTAAAACAATATATTACTACGCCACAAGAACTTATTTACTATTGGTATATCTGATATTATTTTTTCTGTGGGATCCTATTTTGTTCAAGTTTTCCCTTTGATCGGTGCAACAAATCATTGTCTATCCTAACTCTCCTTAACCAAGTTAGCACTCTTACTAGTCAGAAATGCTCGAACAAAAGATACCCTAAATCAATTTTCGAGCTATCGTTACTTTTTACCCATTTTGAATGGGTTCCGGATATCACAAAAAGTATTTGTTTGAATATAAGTATGTGGATATACCCTCAGCTCAAGTCTCATATTATAAGCCTTTATATTTTGTCAACACAAATTTACTGTGTGGGCAACGAGTATTACCAGCGGCGAGTTGTGCGAAGAAGAAGAGTGTGTGCAGCAAATTGAAATCCCCTTTGTGCGCTTTAATACATATCGAAGCATGTCTCGACCATATTTCAGGATGCTGTCGCTCTGGCTGGATGAATGTCAGTGGCTTCAGCCGAATGACACAACAAATGGCTGTCCGGGCGATGCCGTCCGATGCGCAGAGTAAACAATATTTATTGCAGCAATGAGGAGCGACGAGCTGACGGCAAATGAAGTGCAAAGCGAAACAGAGTGCGGACCGCGGCTGTTGCAACAGAAATAAGCTTTCAAAAATTGCTTGAGCCAGTGGAAGTCGGTTTACAACGGTAAGGGGACGGGGCAGGAGTCGACCCGGCCAACTGTCGTTCTAACTTGCAATAATAATGCGCTGCGCAGCAGCTGACGGCGAGCAATCAACGCCAGACCGACGAGGGCCACTGGACGAGGATGCGATGGATGCGGAGGCTGCTGCAAAGTTCAGTGGCAAAGTGCAAACAAAGACGCCCTGATGATCTATTACATGGCCTGTTGCCGGAAATGCACAGCGCCCAATGGGAAGACGGGCGGTGTGGCCAGGAATCTGTGTTGTGTATGTCAACTAAATGTCAACAACGTCGGCATAGGCAAACTGGCAAACAGCTCGTTGTCAACACAGCAGCAGCGACCACCCCGACAACTGAGCCAGATATAATGGCAGCAAAGAAAGCGAAACTTCGCTTTGAGCATCAACCATGGGCAGCATCTCATCCCCTTGCAGTTGGCAAGGTAATCCACCCCGGCAGACAGCAAAACAAAAGCCTCGCCAAATGCCACAGGCTAGAAACGAAGCTAAAGCTAAAGAATGTTCAGACCAGTAAGCTGTTGGCTGGTGGCATTGGCCCTGACAACGCAAAGGTTGCAGTGTGTCCTAAGAAATTCAAGGATACGCAAGTAATAGTGGTCGAATCGGAAGTGTCCGACTAGCTGATATCCTGTACTCAACTCCCAGTTGGTATCTGTGCTGCTTCTTCTTTATGTAAAATTTTGCAAATATTTTGGATTTATTGCCTGTACGTTATGCAGGAAATCCGAGTTATGCAAAAAGTCCTTAATTTAAAATCTATATTAAGAGAGATTTATCGAGGTAAACAATTTTTGCATCCACAATTTTTCTTATTATACTCTAAACTAATTAAAAATGGGTAAAAGGCATATAATGGCTTGGAGAAACGTATGTTATAGAAAGAAGGTGACATAAGTATATACAAAGTATATGTATTCAAGATCAGGGCGTCGAGCTCAGAGCTTAGTGGGAAACTACAAAACCATGATACCAAAACTTTTCGACTTTTAATTCTCCTGATTAATACGCAGTACAAGTTTATATTTTTTTCTGTCTTTCCCCTTTTCATTAATACCGATAAACCAAATCTCGGAGACTATAATAGCTAGAGGCAAATAAAAAGCAAAAGCCTCAAATCAAAATCAGACTTGCGCTTTGGCTAGACCCAAGTCTTCTCGCTTTTTATTACAGAATAAATATGCTGTCTGCGGTCTAAACAGTCTATACACAATAATGTATCGACTCGGGTGTTAATGTTTATTATGGTTATCCGCATGTTTCATGTTTGCCTGGAAAAAACACCTTCAAGGCAATCAGATTGTATTAATATCTATTTTAAAGGACATTTATCGCAGAGTCTGACAAACATATAATTGCTTTTCCAAAAGGAAAATTCACTGGCTTTTTAGCTGCCGTTAAGTCACCTGGTGCCTGGCCCTGCGACCACGCCCAATTTGAAAGCAATTAGGCATTTCAATCTCTCGGCTGTAAATCAAACGCCCATCGATACCCGAACAGCAACTAATTTTCAGCCCAGCTACCATGTGGGTCCTGGCAAAGTATGGGCATGAATACCGGACGGCGATTGAGGTGATGCTGGAGTCGTTCAATAAAACCGCAAAACAATAAATTTAAATTTCTCTTGCGCGAAGTAAAACTTTTTAACAGTGCATAAACTACAGCCAACCAACAGAGTGCTGAGCCCTAGTGAAAATATGCGTTTATATGTATGTATAAGTGTATTTTTGTACACGTGTTGTATGTGTGTGTGTGTGTGTGCTTGACAGTCAGGCAAATAAATGAGCGGAAACGGAAACGGTTTGGGTTGCTGTCGGGACGACCGTGTGTATGTCTCGCTCTCTGCCGATTCTCTTTGGCCGCGGGCTGCACAACACTGCGAATGATAAATAACGTAATTTCTTTATAACTTTTCATTCAAATTTTCGGAATGCTTTTTGGCCGCGCTTGTTGCTGCCACGCCTGTGGGCCGCATTGGTCGCCTGGCATGTTGTTAAGTAAAATAAATTGCGATTCCATGTAATAAAAGTCTATCATAATAATTCAATGACTCATCGTGTTCTTAGGTTCTTTTCCGAGGCCACGCCGGTTAGATGGAATAAATTGCCCGCTCCACTGGTCTCGATACCTTACCCAGTTTCGAATCTCCTTCTGTTCCGGACACAAATCATGGAGTGTAAAAAGTGCTCACAGTTTTATAACCTTTAAAAAGGGTATGCTGATATTAGTTGTCAAGTTGAAAAAAGGATATTAAGTAGTCAAATTTACTATTAGCATTAACAATCGATAAGAATTTTTAATTCCTAAATATATTTACACGTTTGAAAGCCCTAAAAGTTTTGCAAACGATTGTTAAAGTCACCAACAACCCTTGAAGTATTTTGCTTAAGCTTTTCTGCATCTGCCTGAAAACTGAAAGTATAATGAAAAAATTTGCTCGCCAGATGTGTCCGGCCCCTATAATATGTAGCACCAATAACGGCATCTGCAAAACACGCTGAATATTGGATATACAATAGTTTTGGTAACGTATTTCTCATAACTCTTTTCTATTCTTGCTAATTTTTTCCTGTTGGCCTTTAAATTTTAATTTTAAACTCTGAACTCAAATTCCATCGACATATATTAACCATGCATATAGCATACAGTGTAGTTAGAAAAATCTTCACTGCAGACGCATTTGAGCACATGCTGTGCCATCTCATCTTTGCAGAATATATATTCCGACAGTCTCTTGTATCTCCTATGTATCCAGTTTCGGACCAGTAGCGGCAGATTTGGTCAATGGAAAATCTGCAAGTTTGCCACCGGCAAAGAGCCAAAAATAAGAAATATAACCCGCGACTAGAAACTTAAATGAATGTTTTTTTAGTCTTCCCACTCTTCGCATTCATCGCTGTACCTCTCATACCGCTGCGACACTATCAATTGAAATTATTAAAGCAACTAAGCTCACAAAGTGAATATTTACCACAAGAACAAGAACAATAAAATTGAATTTTTGATTGCAACATGAATATCCCTTTAAAAGTATAAAGGTCCGCTTATCCCACCGAGTTGGCATAATTTTGATTCTTTAAGTGCTTATCAAGGAACCATTTTATCACTAACTCAATTTCTTGGCATTTACCAGTGCTATCCATGTGACATTTTCATGTTCCGATACTCTCTTGAATTGCACTTCAGTTTCTTTCACTAAGCAAGTGGCACAAGAAACGTAATTCGAGAATACCAAAAAGGGAACAACAAACAATTGAATAAGTTCGAAAAAAAAAACAAGTAAAAATGTTGTATGGGTGCAATTGACTGTGCAATACTCTGTTCACAGTCTACAAGAGTCCTACTTAAGTAGGGGACTTTAAACTGTGTCTAAGGAACAGCCTCTACAATTTTGACTCCTTCCTATGCGATATTAACATTAATAGAATTACTTTTCATATCTAATCTAATCAAAATCTTGAGTCTAGTCTAGTTTCAGTAAAGTCGATAAAAGAACTTGCACAAAACCAATATGCCCATTTCATTTTTTGAATAGAGTATAAAAATAGATGCAAAAGATACTCGTCCAATCGTCTGGCTGAGAATGTGTGGAGTTGGCGCCTGGTCGACGTCGTGCAGCCAATGTAAACTGCTTAACTTCGCTTCGTTGCGTTTATTGACATTTTATGCTTAAGGACATGTTTAATATCCTTATCGCGCTTACAGTATAACCGCAAAGAAGGCGTTGTCACCCTCGTCCTAAGCAGCACGATGGGGTTGTATAAGAAGAAAAAAAATATAAATGCCTCAGATTTAGAGAGCTCTTTCAAAAGGCATATGCTATAATACTGCTGTGAAGTCTACAAAATTTAAAAAGAAATCACTATAATATATCATTCAATTTCAAAGTAAATTCACTTCTGCTGTTATATGTGGATTATATATGTGTGTGTGTGTGTTGGTGTAAATGTGCGTGTGCGTGTTTCGAGAAAAATCGACAAGGATGTCGATGGCTCTGTGCCTACGAGTGAATGCAAATGGTACAGGCTTGGGATCCTTTTGGCCCTTTGCTTTTACCACTTCCGCTGCACAATGCTGGCAGTCCCAGCAGAGGCGCCATTTGCTTCCGTTTCCGCTTGCCGTACGACATTTATGGAGCCCATCATCCCCGTCAGCGCCCGGCCAACTATTTGCCCTTTACTCTCTATTCAATCAGTGGCTGGCTGCCTTTCACCGGGCCCTTTCCGAGGCCTTCGCTCCGTACTGTTCGCAATGGCAAATTGCGCGGCTGACTTTATGCCTCGGGCTCCATCTCCTTGTCCGTCTCTGTAATGTCTGTTATGTCCACTCATCCATTCCATTCCTTTATGTCGTCTTGTGTTTTTTTTTTTTTGTTTTTTTGGCTTTGTTTGTTTGCGTTCCTGCTTTTTGTGTTCTTTGCTTGGTTGCCTTCGTAATTTTTGCCACATGTTCACGGCTTGAATATTTTATGGGCTTAAGTGCTTTCAGTTAGAGTCCTTTGCATTGCTCCCGTGCGTCTTGCACCTTGCGTGCAGTGTGTTTTATACAAGGACATAAATTCATTAGATTAGTTTTCTGCTCGCTCACAGAAATTGACATTGTTTACTGTTAGTCAAAAGCCAAAGGCATGCGTTAAGCATTTACTTGCCTTGCTTAGCCTTATCCGACATATAAAATGAATACCACTTGTATCGATAATCTAATCCAATTAAAGTTGTTCCATCTGGTCAGTTCTGAAAAGGCCTAAATTCTTTGGCAGCCAGTTGATGTAACTTGTGTTGTTGTTCAATTGAAACAAAGGCATAAACTTGGTAGCTATTGAATAATCTAATTTCTATGGATTACTTTGGAAGCCGGCTTTCTTAATTTTCTGCGTGGCAATTCTACTCCCAACAAAAATAAAAACGTAGCAACAAAGAACTAAATATGTCATGATAAATGATATCCTTATCACCTGACTCGTATAACTCATTTTAATTAGGTTAAATATGCAATGAAAAGCCAAGTGCGCCAAGCAAAAGGATAGCGTTAACTCAAAAGGAGATGAACAGATTGGTCGAATGTGTGGGGGTTAGGGGTCAGAAGCAGTAGCAAGGGTCGCCTAGGCGCCCTCGACGAACCGAGCAAGCAATTTAAAGGAGCGACTGTTCATAAACAGCAAGGAGCTCAATGAGATGCAAAGGACGATAAACAAACCCACAAGCGCTGTGGATGTGCCGCGAGTCGAATAAGGTTAAGATCCCTCGACTTGCCAACTTTAAAGGACAAAGCTCGGAAACGAAACGTTGCAGAAAAAGGTTGCCAAGCGGCAAGAAATAAGAGTGCAAAAAAGAGCCACCAAGTCATATTTTTACTCGCCCAGCTGAAAACGCCAACAAACACAAAGCGGAGTCTTGTGTTAAAAACAGCCACGAGTCCGGAAAAAATTATGGGAGCTTTGTTTCAAGCTAAATGTTGCGGCCGGAAGGAGCACACACCGTGGAACAGGCGTGGCACGTACTTGGAGTATTTTGGCAAAATTAAAATTTATGAACAGATAAAAAAGCGTTAATGGGCACTCGGTGGGGTCAAGGATGGCACGTGGAGGGAGAATCTAGATGTGCGTGTGTAACAAACAGTTTGCGCCGACCGGGCCAGCAAGTAAGTAAAAGATGTGCGCGAAATGAACGAGCACCAGGACAACGTCCACAACTTGAGCCATAAACGCTGCATTTTTATTTCGGGACGCAACGAATCACATTGAGGCAGGACTTTCTAAGTGCCGCACTTGAGGGCTCCGAACAGTGTGAAGCATTTTACCCAGTTTTCTAAAGAGAAAGTGAACCGCTTTAAGTTTCCACGATGTCGATGACAAACCTCTCAACACGAGAATACACTGAGTACTATATTGTTAATTACATAGTAAAATGTAATATTCTGCCCAGTCCAAGAGTTTTCACTTATGTCTTTTGCAATCTACAGAACTCCGTTTCCATGTGTGGTTTCTTTAGTAACGTAAAAACACATTTGAAATACTTTTATGGCCCCAAGCTGGGCTTTTCAGAACTGTGTTAAGTTCAGCCGAACCACGTGTTGTCATTTCAGCCAGTGCTTTTACCAGTTGGCCATTATCCTAAGAAAATGCTAAGAACCATATTTTTGCTCTTGAAACAATGTCAAGTTGTCGAGAACATTTTTAAGTGGGGCCTGCGCGTGGCGCCACGGCCAAGTCACCCAGCAGCCAGCACCCAGCAGCAAAGACCAAAGACTGCCTCCTAATGGTATTTACATGTTGTTGTTCAGCACTCGTCCTTCGCCGGTTGCCAGTGTCATGCACATGCACAGTGGGCTAAGGTAGACCCAGCCACTTTTTGCAGGATGCAAATACCCGTAAGTGGCACCCCTGACGACTGCGAGTGGCCCTGAGCTCGAGTGGCAACATAATGTGCCTGGTTGGCCAAAACGAGGCGAAGCGGGTCGCGTCGTCTGTGCGCCGTTTAATGACCTTTTAAATGTACGTCTAATTATGTTTACGTGCCATTCCAAGTGACAAACCAAAAATTTCAGCACGAATGGCTGAATTTTAAAGCGCATTATTTGGGCTCAGCTCGTACTCGGTTGACCCAAATCCATGTGTTGACTTCTTGTTAATTATGTAACTTTTGGGGCACTTTTCGTGCCAGCTTGACGTGCCTGCTGATGTAGGTATTAGACACACATTGCGTTAAATTTTGATGTCGACTGAATGGATGAGGCTCCACATAAACTAGGCTGTTAAGCACATGTATATAAATTATGCAAATGTATCAAATTGTGTTTATGATTTTCACTAATTCAGGCCAAAGACGTATTCAAATGAATGCGAAATGAAGAATATGAAAAACCAATTGAAAGTTTTCAAAATAATCGTTTCTAATACCCAAGCCTCATCATAACACCTTGCAAAGTTTATCTTGTTTTTCATGATATTATAAATTGTTCAGAGTGAACAGGTTTTTTTGGCACACTGTATTAATATTAATTACCTTCTGTGATGCAATTTTACAGTTTTCGACATTTTCATATTGCCATCATTTGTCAATTACTATTACTAGGGGCGTCAGCTGAATCGATGCGAATGATATATAGCGCTTTAGCAAGGTACAATTTTTGTGTGGGGGTGTCATTGCCAGGTGTTTAAATAAATTAACTTATTTTCTTGCTTCTTGCTGAAGCAATTGAGCGATTTATGTCTGACTATTTGGACGACAACAAATTCTTTTAATTACGGCTACAAACAGTAGACCATAAATGCAAATGGCAACGACATTTGGCAAGTCAACTTTCTATTCTATTCTTTCAAACATGACAATATGACATTTAATTACAATTGCAGACGTCATATATATTATTCATAAAATTGGTCCATTGCGAATTTTGTGTTTAATGACGGTTGTTAAAGGTCTCTTAAGTTATCAACACATCAACAACCGTCATTAAACATATGCGAAATAAAACTTTAAAAATAATCATTTATATATATAAATATATATTTATAAATATGTATATACCAAGGATATTTATAAATATATATATATTTAAATAAATATTTTTTTAAATATATACCAAGGATATTAATAAATATATATATTTATTATATATAATAAATATTTTTTAAAGGTTTAAACTTCACATTGTAAAAGCTTTTGTGCTGCCGTTATCTAGGCATTGTTCCCTTGATGGTACAAAGGCACTCAATATGTTTTTAAAAATGCATTAAAAATAAAGAAGAGCAGCGACAAAATGGCCGCCAAGTGTGGCTCTAATGAGGAAAACTCATTTGGGTAAAAGCACGGGGGCAAAGGGGGTTTACCATTAAAAGCATAATAATAAATACTTATTACAGTACAGAAGGAGCCACAAAAACGCAGCTACGGCAAACACGTTGTCGCATATATGCCACGCCCTCATTCCCAGCAGCCCATATGTCTGTGTGGAGCAAATGTCGTAAAACAAATGTAAAGTGAAATTGCTTTTGCTGCTGCCCGCGACCTGTTGGCTCCACGCCCCACAAATGAACGACATACAGCTGTATATATGTGTGTGTGTATGTGTGAAGCTTATGCGTGTGTGTGCGAGTAGGATATGTGTGCGTGTCGACAGACGGATGCGGAAACGGATGTGAAAAGTGCAGTCATAAATGTGCCGCCTGCCTTTGCGTAAGACTTTAATAATTGTTGAGTTAGCGAGCAAGCGGAGATGAGGGGGAGGCGGGAAAGTGCTTTCAGTGGCACCGAAAACGATGCCGACGCAGACGTCGACGCCGACGCCAACGCAAGGGAGATGAAAATTTGAAACTCGCGTATTTTCTTTTATTTTATGGCTATTCTTCTTATGTTTTGCACCCGCTTCCTCGACAGCTGTTTCCAAGGGTCTGTGCTTTCTAATTATGACAAATGCTAAAATATTGCCCATGTGTGGGTTTGTGTTTGTTTCTCCAAAGGCAACGAAAAAAAAATATGTCAGCATGTGTGTCGTTTAGGATTTCTGAATTTGTATTTTTTCAGTATTTCACATAAATCCCAGAGTAAATATTAAAATCCGTGGCAAATCCTTGCCACGCGACATCTAAACAAAATCCGTATTCTCATTTTTATACCCTAAACCAATTGCAAATGCGAAACGAATGTGTAATGGTTGAGATATAAGGGCTTTAATTTGTAGAAAGTAGTCCATGACAGGCGCAGATCAAGTTTACTTTAAATAATCGATAGCCCATCTCAGTAGATTGATTGGTAAATTTAGAGATTTAGGGACTAAAAGACTCGTAATAAATTTATTTAAAAGGTTTTTAAAATTCTAACCTTAAAGATGTAAAATATAGAATTTGAATTAGTTCCAAAAATTGACGTTAAGTCGACATCAAAGTTGCACTAAGAATAATAAGCAGCTTTGCTGCAAATTAAGTTTAACGAGTTTGTTGGGCTTCAATACTTAAATAAGTTCCTATCCTTGGGAATAGGGTGAATTTCGCCCTTGAGCATAATAAATAAGCTTGACTGCTTCGCTGGCATTCAATATTTTTCAATTATATGCACGTATCCCTTACCAAATTGATGTCGCTGTCCTTGATTTTTTTCCTCTCTGCGCTTTTTTCGCTCGCTCTCTCTTATGCGGTCTTTAAACGCTGTTGCTTTTGTTTCTGTTGGTCAACTTGTTGACCATTGAAATATAAAGTTTAAATTGAATTTTTGCGGCTTGTCATTGTTCACAGCCTGCATCCATCGACCATCCCCACATGCACATGCAGTCCGTCCATGCATGCCAGCCCGTCCTTAACTTCTGAACCATTGAGTCTCCATCATCCAAGCCCCGCACGTTGTCCTAGTTTATCAACCCACTGCACTTGCGGTCGCTTTGTACGCGGATATGCGTTTCTAATTCAATTTTGTGTCAACATGCTGCACAAAAATAATAAAAAAATAAATAAAATATTCCGCCCGTATCGTTTTTGCTGACAGAAATGCAATGGGCGTGTCACGCAACTCTTTCGCACTTGAATGCTTATTGCATTTCGGAAAATAATTTTGCTGTAAGTGATATCTTTTAATTTGCGGAAATTGCACAGCGAAACGTTGGCGTTAATTTTGTTGATGCTCTCGTTGCTACGGGGGAAAACCGAATTTAGCAGTTAATTTAAGGCTGCCAGGCCATGTTTACACAAAGTCCTGCTTGATTCTGATTCTAATTTCCAATCAAATAACGATTGGCATTGGGACATCCGTTGCCGGTCATTTGTCGCTGGCCAAGTTATTTCATTTACAATTAAAATGAAAATAATGTAACTGTTATTTATTCTCTAATTTAATTATTTCAACGCCTGGTATAAAATTAATCAAATTTTAAGTGCTTTGATATACATACTTTTAAATAACTCATTTATGTTATTATAATTTTAAAAATTGCTACGTTGAATGAATTATCGATTTTTATAGCCAAAATACTTTACTTTATAATATTAAAAAATTTGACATACAATGGCTTAATTACTTAAATCTACTTATGCCTGTTCCTATACAAACCCCGCAAGAGTCAGCCAACAGTCACTTCAGAGCTCAGGGCTTTGTATCTCATAAATCCGGAAACTCAAATTGAATAACAGTTTTTGAAGTTAAACTCAGTTTTGCCAGTTGGCAAGTATTTATAAAGCACTTTGCTCAAATTAAGCTTGATTTTTCATCTCTTGTCTCAGCGTATGCGCAATTTAACAGCCTCTTCCAGTGTCAAGTATTTACGGAGCAATTTGCGTGCTTAGGCACTGAATTGCCACGGGCTACATTAGCTTAAATGTGATTGTTTTTATTATTTTATTGGTGCAGCTAAAAAATTTTTGGGAAAAGTTTAAAGTCGAATCATTCAGACCACATTTAACAATTTTGGATAATAAATTTTTATATTTGTTGTGTGATTTGCTAATTTCTATATCTATATAAGGATAGTCATATTGTAATGTAAAGGATCTAAAGCGAAATTTTTAGAAATATTTTAATCTGACTCTACATTAATGACGACTTTTATATAACTATCCTATATTAATATACATTTGGCTATGCACATGTTTTGCCAAACGCAGATAAATTTAATTAATAAACATTAATCAATCTAATTTGCTTTCTCTATGTCAATATTCAATTTACTTACGTAACATGTTTTATACGATTTTCAAATTTAAGTGAATTTAAATTTAAGGCTGCAAACAATGGCGACTCCGTGAATCTTTACCCAGATGAATTGACCGCCTGTGTCGGTCATGTTCGTTATGTCCTGTTTGTTCTGTCGAGTGTTGTCAATTCGACAGTCTCATACAGCTATTTTAGCTCTGTGGTCACTTAGACTCGCATCCCAAATGTTTGGCCAGCATGCGAGTCCTGCGCGTTGCCCGCAACTCGTTTTAATTAATCGCTGGCCACCAGTTGCTGCGCTACGTGCTTATGCAATCCTCTTCATTTTAATTACAAAAGTCCACAAACTGACGACGGCACTAGTCCGGCTTCAAGCAGAGCACGGTGAACTGAGGTTCAAAGCCCCAAAAACCGAATACCGAAAGCCGAAACCTTTGCCCAAAGTCGGGCTCAGTGAGACCGCTCATTTAATTCACTTGCTACAAGTCTCGTAAAATTTATGTAGCATACTCTACGGGGCGCCAAATCCAGCCCTGAGCCGCTTAGCATTGTTTTCCACGCCTCCTGCTCCGCTTTTGGGTAAAATCATCGTTATTATGGGTAACATGCGGCTGCGGTGCCCCCCCCCTCCCGCCATCGCCTGAAGCCAGGGCATCACCATCCAGTGTAAGGCGATTTGCTGCTCTTTCACGCCGCTTAATTAGTGGAACTGCTGCCTCGACGCATTTGACCGGTCCTCGACTGCGACGGCCTTCGCTTTGGCTCAAAAGCCTTTTTGCATTTTAATTGATAGCGCCTTTGCGACTGCCGTTGGCCAGAACGCTCACAAAGAGCGACCTATCCACGCCCGCAACATCCTGGCCGCCTTCATGACGAACTTCTTTCCGTTGTTCTTCTGCGCCATACTCTTAATTATATGCTTTAATTGGTATGACATCAACGCCGCATGATATAAGCTACGGCTCAACTCCTCGCAACTGGACTCCCCAGTGGCCAGACATCAGGTTCAATGAGGAATTGCTATTCAAATGACTGCAGCCAAAAACAAAAACTAATTGAAATTCAAATTCCCATTTGTGGCCGTTGAAAGATGCGGCTTGAATTTATAAGCCGTGCTCTTGTGTGACTTATTTAACACAATTTACGAAATGGAATTCAATTTAAATTACAATTTAAGCACAACAAATTTAAGCTGGCGCCCTCGGGTTTGTCTGCACACTTGAGTTATGTAACTCATTCAGGCAGCTAAACAACAATTATGCGGGCTTGAACACCAGAATACTGTAATGTAAGGACGAGATGTAGTAAAACTCCATGTATGAATATGTAAATATAAAAATATGCAAAATTTCTAACGAGTAACATCAGAAATCGATGAAGCTATTTCAACATTCTCCTCTGACTTATTTTATTGTAGATTGGTGGATTTCCCCACAAACTGAAATTTAAAGCAATCAAACAGTTACCGCATTTCGGTTATTATTTGTATGTGTCACATGTGACAGTTCCACTCATCAAACATGTTTTCACAAGTCACAAGGCAGTCATGACAACCGTAATTAATACATTTACTCTGATGCCTCCCGGCAAGCGGCAAGAGGATGTTGGAGGAGAAATTTGTTCTCTCAGACTGCTCGGATCCACAGGCTCCAAATATATGTGTACCATATGTGATGATGACAAAAACAACAACAAACAGCAGCAGTCAAAAACAACAAGATGGGTAGAAGGTTGGTAAGGGGAGTATGTAGAACGGGTCTTTGCGCTTTATTTTTAATAAAAATAAATCACAGCATGTGCACGGCTTTTGGAAGCGGCACGGGTTTCGTCAATGATTGAGAAACTCCCAGTGAGGGGCAGATAAGTAGGAGAAAGTCTAGCAAAAATGTTAGAAGATGTTGCACGGCGAGAACAAGTTGGAACGACTGCGTAATAATCTGCTTCAACAGGGATGATAGCTAAAAATATTGTATATGTATTTAAATATGTATGCACATGTTTGCTTACATCGGTTGAATGCGAACTTATTTACAAATGTGTGTCGTTCCACTCCACGGAGAAGCAACAGCTGTCCTTCATACACCAGTTCAGTCTGTACAAGTACTTTCATTAAAACTAGTTGTGATTCAATCTAAGTTTATATATCTGCCTTAATGCCTTTTGTACTAGTTGCTACTAACAAAGCTATTGAAATGAAATAATAATTTAAATAGGTTGCCCAGAAAAATGTGAGCAAATGCAGACTAATGAATATATTGTGCTTGAAACGCCCATGACCATCCACTTGAACTGTAATATTAAATAGGTATATCTGATGTCGTGTGTGTGTTTTGTGTGGTTTTGATGTTTTGTAAGTTTAAGTGGTAGATATTATTCAAAAGGAATTAAGACCGAAATGAAAAGCTTGTTGACGATGATGAGCACGAGACGACGTGCGTGGGATGTCGCTGAGGAATGCCAACCGCAGGACGCACGCTTTTAATAAATACGACAGACTACAGATGCATGTGTGTACATATGTGTGCTTGTTGTTCATGTGTGTGTGAGTGTATGCTGCTTGTGATGCAAATGTCAAGATAAATGAGCAGCAGCAGCAGCAACAGCAAGTGGAGCAGGAGGACGCCTCACAACAGCACAACAGACACAAACATTGAGCTGGGTGGAACTAGGCATGTGCATACTTTATAGCCATTTTAGGGCGGACTTTGCATAATCCCGAACAGCTAACTACATAGATCAACGGCGGCTGCTGCTTTGCGGCAAAGTAATGAAGCCAAGTGTCAACATAATAACTTCATTACGACGAGCGCTGGGGGTGACGGCGTCAAAGGACAAAGGACGTTAACCAGAACCGACCAAAGCCAATTCAAATATTAACAACAATAACAACAACAATGAGAACAACTTTGCCTTCACTGCAGCCAAGATTGGCATTGTGGGACGTAGGTGAAAATGTAAATTGGAACAGGGGCGTGTCCTCGTGTGTGGTTAGCATATTTGCCTATTTGCGCGCCAAATGAGTTTGAATTGCTGCGCATAAATTGTATTGCCTTCGTCCAATTCCGGGTGCATCGACTCGTCGGGAGAGTAAATTTATAGGCCGTCATTAGCGCAACAGAAAACCGCATTAAGGTAATGAGAATTGTGTGGGCAACTGGAGAAACCTACACGAATCGTATACATCAATTAATTTACATATTAAGCTGCTCCGAAAGAGAATATGAAAATATCTCGCCAAATTCCCTCAGACAAAGCTATCATGTTTAATTAAGTAATTTGAAAATATATTATTATAATATATATTATGTATTTAGTTATTTATACAAATCTTTCAATTTAACTTTAACTAGTTTAAAATTCAACCCACAGAATAGTGCCCACAATAGTACTTCTTTAAGGACTCTTGGCCAGATACATAAACACTATAAACTGCACAAGTGACGCAACTGAGAAAATCGCATATCCATCATATGTGAGAGGGGGAATGAATGTGAGTGCTGATGTGATTTACGCATCTGAATGCTGCCACAATATTGTCGTAACACACCGCAACAACTCCCACACACAATTGCGTGCCAATTGCAGCTAAGCCAGCTCGACAGAGCCCGAGCAGCAGCCACCCAATTGAAAAATCATTTGAAATTCCATTTGGGTTTGTTGGGTACGAATACACCCTCAGGCAACGAGTTGAAGCGGCATACAGATGCACGGAGTGAATTTAAAATATGTACGTCAAATTAGACTGTCTAATATATAATACAAAAATCAATCATTTGTATATTAAAGCATATAGTTAATAAATCTAATTAATTTAACTAATATACAATTTAGTTTTTTATAATTTAAATTTTAACAACTAAAATTAAATCTAAAATTGATAGTTGATTTGTATATTTTTTATATTTATCTATACTTTAACCCTTTTTATATTTATTTTCAATGCATGTACAGGATGAATAAATAATCGCACAGCGTAAATATTATTATTTAATTACTTTTAATTAGTCAAAATGTTATACAATAGTTAATGTATGTATGTTGTTTGTGTGCAGTTAATCACTTGAATAATTAGTAATGTCAGTAAATTTTTGCTGCTTTTTAAATACCGTTCGACGTGGCGTATGCGTAATGTCCGTTACTTGGGAAAGTGGGCTGTCAATTACATTTGACTGCCAAATGTACGAGTACGCGCCAAGTACTCGTAAAATTCAATTACCGTAGAGTGACAGACAATTCGAATCGCACTCAATCAATCATAATCAACCTATGAGTACTCTCACTTGAAGCTTTTTAAAATTTGCCCTCAGTGCTGTCAGGCGCAAAGCTTGGGTCAGCTTTATAAGGGTTCTGAAAATACATGTAAAAGGCTTGACGTCCCATGCGAAAGGCAATAAATCTTTGAGTAATAAGATTAAATTGAAACAAATGAGTTCATTTGCTTTGTTGGCCAGTGCGCAGCACGCGAATAACACGGTGAAGACGGTGAGATTAATGAGGGGCAAACAACCGAATGAGAGGTGGGGACTCTCACATTAGTCAAGAAGCTGAGAAATAATGATGGAATGGTGAATCGACACGAAATCCCATGTGATTATTCCCCCAAAAGGCAACCCTTTTAATGTTCATCGTTTTTCAACTTGAAAATACATTTGCATCCAATTGCTGTGTATTCGTTTTATTTCATTTTTTTTATAACATGCAAATTTTTGTTTATTATATAGCAACAAATTTATGCTAAGTCCCGAACTCGAATTGATTAAAGCTCATGAATGCTTATCTGAAAATGTGTGCATACCAACATCAACAACCAACCGATATTTGACAGTTGGGGGTTGCGGATTTTGGGGGTGGGCCTGAATTTATGAGCCTGATTATGAATAATATGTGACGTGGGCACGCTGATGCCGGCAAATTCGAAGCCAGTGGCTAATTTGCTTCATTTTATGCTCATTGAACGACGCTTGCAAATTCTCACAGATTGCATACGTGTTGAATTATTTGATTCCCCCAACGCACACCACCACCTCCTGGCCCACACAACAGCGGTTGAGATTTCTGCTTGTGTGAGTCTTCCATTCAAAATCATTTGACCGGAAGTGACCAGTCAGCAAAACTGTCCCACTTACCTTTCGCTCCCGCTTGATCTACAAGCTGTATGTGGAGGAAGCCTACATTTGGACCCCAGTATGTAAGGATGTAAGCTTTTAGGCATGCCTAATCATCCGTGGACGTGAAAGGCAAATGCCACACGAGATGTCATTGTGTCTACAGCTCTTATAAAAAACGGTGCGGGTCAAAGTTCTGGTTATTGTCTGAGTTTCGCCCAAGAGTACATTAAGAAATCGATTCAATTCGATTTAAGGCAATAAAAATTGAACATTGACTTTGCTTTTTGCATCTTCCCGCACTTCCGTTTGAGACGCTTCCATTTAATGCTTTTGCCCTCCGTTTACTGCCGGATATCCGGCAGCAGGAATAGGGGCAACATTTGGGCTGGCGCCCATTTATGATTTTGATTAATGTTCCCGGGTATTAGGTAAATGCCGCTGTCCATCAGCATAAACACAGCCGCGAGCTAATTTTCATTTGCCTTTAATGTGTTGTGTTAAATTTTTTGTACGATATTTGCTAAAGTCATATTTCATTCCACCGTGATCCACATTAGTTAATATTTGTGCGTATTTATTATTAATTTATACTAATTGATCGCATTCGATATGAATTTGCTTAACAAGCTAATTGTTTATTTTAACAGGCTGATATACAAACTATTTTCACATAATATATATTTTACGAAATAATTGCACTTTGTGGTATAATAAATGCGACCTGTACCGACTGCGTTTTACTCTTTTACGGTCTTAGCTACTATTTTGTTTTGGAAAATTTCGGTTTTTAGAAATTTAAAATTTTTTTCATATTCTAAACAAGGTAAAAAAAGCTTTAGCTACAAGAGTAATTTAAAAATTTTAATATAAAAAATGTTTGTTATAATATTTCTCTGACTGAATACAGAATTTATTCAAAGTATTGTAATATTTTCATTTGGAACAAACGTTCTTTGAACTCAATAATTTAACTTTAATTTATAGAACATTTCCGAACGATTATGTAAACACAAAGTTGTGAGATTTTTATGTAATTTTACTGGAAGTTGAAACAACAGTTTTGTTTGAGTTTTATGATCTAAGGGTTTGTTTATTTAAATATATACATGTATTCAAAGTTGCGCGTACAAATATAAAGCTCTTATATATTATATACGAAACATATTTGAAATCTATATAAATATATGTACATATATTTGTGTTGATGTATAATAATAAAGGTGGGAGGTTTTTATCTGTACTGAAACTGCCATTTGAAAATTTCATCAAGCATATTTTCGCCTCTATACCAAACTGTCGAAGGATGAAAGCCGTTATCCTTACTTTGGCTGAAAAATGTCAACGGTTATAAGCAACTTGGGTTACATTGGCTTTTATCATGTATCCGATGTGTTGGAGCGCAAGTTTCTGCGAGCCTATTAGGTTCTTGTGGCCACGACATAGCTATTGTTGTGGAATGTCCTATTTTGTCCTTGCAGCAAATTGTCGTCTTTTTTTTCATACATCGTCGCTTTTTTGCTATCTTTCATTTTGGCTGTCAGGCATTTTTTCACCCATATTTGTGTTTGTGAGCGAACCAGCGACGGGAGATGTCAACATTTTTGGATTTTAAGCAGCCGAAACTGCGGACATAGTTAACGCATGCACTTTAAATTCTCGAAATTTAAACCTGCATTTATCAGTCAATTACGCAAATTGCTTTAAGGCTGAGCTCCAAGCGCTTACTTGCAAATAAAAGATCATTAAAATGTAATTCGCCTAAGTGTTAATAAAATGGCCAGAGGCAAAAAGGCGTAACGGAAAACGGAAAGGACAATGGGCTATGATGTGAATGGAGTTTCTCTGGCGCTCTTTGTCGATTAATCAAACAAATCAATAATTCAACAAATCAACTTCAAGGACGATTTGCACAATCGGACCTTCGACAGTCATGCCCTCCGGCCAGCCTTAATTTGCATTTTCGCATCAAATTGTTCATTTTATTTTCACAGCCATTTACTTTGTGTGTAGATAATTAGGAACATTTGGAAACTACTATTTTCTCAGATAAATCCACTATTTATTGTTAGTTCAAAAAATGGGAGTTATATAGCAATGAGACAATTAACAATTTTATTTATTAAACACACAAATCAAACTTTTGTGAGATATATTTGTTTCATATTTAACAACTTTATTTATTTCGATGCTCCAACATAGTCTTTTGAACTCAGAGACTCTGTTTAAACTATGTACACCACAACCTGTGGCAATGATAGAATGCAAATTGAATTTCAAATCACATATTCAATATATTCAAACGCGGAGCGGTGCGGTCCTTGGCTGTTTTTGTTTGAAATGGAATGCTGAAAGTTAAATTTAGAAAGTACACAAAGATTTCATTGAAAACCTGTCCAAGGCAGCACGTTGTATTCATTATTTTCCGATTCGAGGTACAGTGGTACACAGCTTGTAAAAAATGTATTCCATTAGAAAATCAATATATTCCTTTTAATCAAAATAAGTATCTAAGTGTCTCGTTCCAACAAGTAAAAAAAAATATTTTGCTTTATTCATAAATTCTATAAAATGTTTCAAGCTTGTATTATTTATAGAAAATTGTATCACAACCGAGACTCAGCTTTGATAGCTAGATATAGGAAGTTAACGCCTTAAAGTATGCAACTTAGTTTATCAAACAAGAATTATAAGACACTTAAAAATCGAACATTTTTAATAAAAACAACAAAATTTAAGCGAACCTAGGATTTATGGCAACTACAGTGTGTGTTACACAACAGCGACAGAATCCTAACAATTTATCTGACGCGGGTATACACGAGCATATATTCCATGTTTTATGTCCTCTGCCTCAATAGCGACAAAAAAAAATTGCGTTTATTCAGACGAACTGAACAATGGACATTGTGCTACCCCAATATAGTCACTCCACTCTTTGAACAAGTTAAAAAAAAATCTATTCCAATGGGGCAGGTCGATTTTCCTGCAGTTGCAACAACCCAATGGAGCAGCTGCACCCTCAGCCGGCGATGATAATGATGCACCGTTCTCACCATGATGATGATTTTATGAACAACTTTAAGTAGTGTTGCCTGCTTGCCAAGTCAAGGAGTCACTTAGCTTCTGACATATTTCAGTTGCAAAATGTTTGCAAATTTATCCAACGCTCACCTGAGCGCTGAATTAAATAAGCATGAGGTCTTATAGTGAAGGCCACATAAAGTCTTGTATACTCCACCTGTGGCGTGAATCAATCCGCTTACTGGGTGGAAATTATAATTTTTTATGAATTTAGCAATAAGGTGTGACCGACTACACAATACACGTTCAATGCTTTAAACTGTAATATCCTAATTACCTGTTATCTAACCCCTACACTCAAACATAACCGAAGGCCTTAGCAGCAGGCGCTATATTAGTAATAAGTTGGATCTAGTTTTAACAACTTGTCTAGTTTCAAATACAAAAAAATTAGCTAAACTACAAATTAAATAAGAGAAATGTCCCATTTAAACCGTATACGCATCTGCTGGTTTCATTATTTGCATTTGATTTTTGAATGCCTATAAACAGCGGCCATATTTGACAGAATGATTTCGATTACTGGACGGAAACGCCTCCCAATTCAATTCACGCTGATTCTGCCCCAACGGCCACTTTAGCACTGATGCTTCGATTTATGGCACAGCTATTTCAATGGGTTAAGCGTACCACGGAACCGCCCCCTTGAGCATTTGTTTGCCTGGAGTTTCCACGGATTCATTGATTTTCAATTTGTATTGCGGCACGTGAAGTTCTTCCGCTTCATTTGACTTTTCTACTAGACAGCCAGCTGCGTTTGGTGTGTTTCTGTTTACCTAAGCGGATAAACATGGGTCCCAGCCTCGAGGACCTGCATTCGGATATTTATGTTGATAGCTGGCATTGCAAAGCATTTAAGCGTGCCCCCTTGAAACGACGACCGAATCTAAACTGTTGCCGCTAAGCTTTAGTGGAAATTGAATTAATTTAACCGCATCCAAATATAAGGTTCAGCCACAAATATCAATTGAAATACAAATGTGTATGTGCTTGGCAAACTATGTATGCAATTCACTTAAAACAAATTTAAAGCCCGATTATCTAGTTCATATTGAATAATCAGACATAAAAAAATAGTATTTTGGTATATCTGGGAAATATATAATTCAAGTTTTTACTATGTGAAAATCGTTCAACTTTAAAATATATTAAATAATTAATGCGTAGCCCAAAATTTAAGGTGTTTATTTTTAAATTTTCTTAAGACAGTTTTGTGATGATATTGACTACCTTTAAATTAAATGTGAATTTCGCGCTTAGCTTCCCTCTTTAAATATATATTTTTATCTCAAAAACGTTGTGTTAATTACATATAAATTATTAATTCTAAATATTTAGAATTATCCAAGTACTAATGAAACCCATTATGTGTTTAGCCAGATAGACAATAATATATCGAATCGATTTATAATAATGTTCATCTAAATGTGCTAACAAATATTTGTTTAAACTGACCCAATTTTTAAAGTTTTAAATATGTATTTGCAATTGGTTAGAAGGGCGTAACTGCTTACTCATTTGCAATTTTTAATTGGTTGCCGCAATAAATTTCCGCAACTGTTACTGTTATTGATTTATTATATGTACATACATTTATATATTTTTTTAATATTGTGCAATATATTATAGTTTTCGCATTTAATACAAAGCGGATAAATTTATTTTAAGCGCAAATACTGCAAAAATTTACTAGTGGTCATTCGAGGGGCGAGTTAAAATTTAATGAAATGTTTTGTCCTTTTACAGCACCAAACGCTGCTAAAATGGTTGGATGCACATCAATGAATCAATTTGACGCCTATATATCGACTGTTTACGGCTGCATTAAAATTTAATTGAATTACGTGGCGTACTGGGTATTCAGTTAATGCATATGTGGCAAATAACTGTGCCACTTTGCAGGCTATCAAATGGACAAAAGGGCAAAAAATTGATAACCACCAATTAATTATACGTAGTATGTAAAAGCTGCAAAAATACTCTCTTAAATCTGAGAGAAGTGAAAAGGCTTTTCTTACATAATTTAATTGAAGATAAACTGAAATCCCATAAACCTGTTTCGTTGAATGACCGAAAATATATTTCTATAATTTCTTTAAAGTTTAGGAAATTTAATAAAAAAATATTTACTAAATGACAGTATATATGTAATATGAAATTCATTTTCATCATCATTTTTTTCAGCCTGAAGAATCAATTGACAATGAACTTTCTACTCTTCTTCTGACAGTAGCAAAATTTATGAAAAGGAATTTCACATTTTTCTGAATATTTGTTGTTTGCCAATATTTCTTTACCCTTCGCTGGGCAGACTTCGGATCGATGAAAAGCGCCAACAACTTTTTGTTACGATAGTTTTCCATATTTCTATTGTGGGTCAAGAACGAAAAACGCTCTTCCTGCCCTGCCCGGCCTCAATTACGAGACTGAGCACAAATCATTAAACAAAATAATAATTTCCGCAAGGGACAAGTGAAGTGCCGGAATCCGACCGGAATCAAGAAGTCAAGGAGGCGGGAATTCTGGCGTGGCCGGCGATGGGGACGAAGCCCAGGACAAGCACGACAAATTGTGCAAAACAAAGGACACACAATGCGGTTGCACAAACACCCACACACACACGCACACATGCATCAGGCAAACCCTTGATGGGGGCGTACTCAGAAATCGGGTAGCCCGGTCACCCGGCCGACAAGGACCTGGATCTGAGCAAATACCAAATGTCAAGTGCAGGGCGTTAAATTGTCGCAATGTGTAAGGTAAAAGGGATGCTGGACCGCTCCCATCATGAAACTGTCCTTTGGGTCCCAGCTCTAGAAATCACTTTGAAATCTCTCAACATAAATAAACGGCGTTACCCTGACTCGCTCACACCTCCCCTTGCTCCAGTGGCTTTAAGTCACCATTTCTTTTGCTCCACCAACAGACGGAGTAAATGGCTATAGCTTAAATTTATAGTGAGTATAAATGAAAATTGTCAAAATGCTAAAAGTGTATGCCTCGTGAAAAATGTGGCTAACTTTGCTAATAATTTGCATACTTTTTGGCGCGCTGTGTAAAACTTTTCTCCGCATATTCCTTATTTTTCATATTCCCATCTGACTGGCATGCACGCACATTGCCTGGCCAGCTGCTGCTTTCTCCTGCCCTGCCTTCCTCTTCCTGTCCATCGAGAAGTTGCTGGATTCTTAGCACTACTAAAATTAGAACGCGCAATAGCATAAAATTTTCACACTTTTTGGAAGCGCACACGCAAACTTTAAGGCGGCTAACTGACAACCCCCAGACCCGCCCCGCCCCGCCCCATCTGCCCTCAATACATCTCTTTCGCGCCGTGCCGCGTGCCAACAACCACAAAAGCCACAAAAAGTTGCAGGAACGCAAAAACCGTCTCCAAAAATGTCACAAAAAAGCTGAACCACCTCAAAGTGAGTATTTTCCTGTGCTTTCCCTCCGTTCCGGTTTCTTCTCTTTTCATTTCTGCCTGTGTCGCCTCTTTCAAGCAGTGGACAGCGCCAGGAGCAATCGGATGTTGTCGCTTCAGCTACGACTCCGCCATCAACAAAACTCTACTACATTACTCCCCAACCCATTTCGTCGTTGTCCACTTTCGCGGCTCTCCCCCTACTATGCCCATACCTTCAGTTTTTGGTAAATACGACAAGTTGAAGTCCCAGACCACACAACAGGGGTTACTTATCCAACTTGACAGTTGGTCATTTGGGTGAGGTGAGAGCGGCTCTTTTGCTTGTTGATTCACCAGAGTGGAGAACATAATTAGCGATAAACATTATGTAAGCTTAGATCTCTATGTATTTACAACATTGTGTGCATTTCAGTTTCAATTTTAATTGCACTTAATTTGATGTTGTTAAGTGCTGAGATTCTCACGAGCCATATTTACGGAATGAGTATTATTGAAAAATTATAAAATAATTTTAAATTATAAAATTCAATTCTGCTTTACTACTTAAAAAACCTTTTTAAAGTCAGTATGAAAGAACCCCACATATATTATTATATTTGAAATTCTTCTGGTCAAGACTTGAAGATATTTCTTTTTCAAAGCCACAATATTAGTGCTATTACTATTATTTACTGTTATTTATTACACAAAAATCATAGTATCTTAAACAAAATAGCTTAAGTTTAAAAAGAGTTTAACCTGTTTCAAAAATTGCGAGTTTGCGTTTTAAATCGATTTTACTGGCCACAAATAGTATAAAATCAACACTAAGCCTGATTATGAGAGGGTAAAATTTCATGCCAAAATTGAGAAAAATTTGGACATGTAAAGCCCTCGGAACCACGGGCGTGATATTTAAAACATGCAAAACTTTGACAAAAATGGACCGATTTTCACGTTTGATTTCATTTTTGTCATGATTTTTCATCTAAATCGGTTCTACATTCAAAATCAAAAAAAAAAAAAAAATCGGAAAATTTTTTTTTTTTTGGAAAAAAAGCATATACTCTTCCCTTCTGTATTTTCGAAAAATTTTTTTTTTCAAAAATTAAAATTGCGAGTTTGCGTTTTTAATCGATTTTACTGTCCACAATTAGTATAAAAACAACACTTAGCCCGATTCTGAGGGGGTCAAATTTTTGGTCAAAAATCATGCCAAAACTGAGAAAAATTTGGACATG
>SCDY01000403.1:0-63956 GCA_004143825.1 Drosophila micromelanica
AGAATTTTGGTCAATGTTGACATGATTTTTGGCCAAAAAATTGACCCCCTCAAAATTACTTTTAAAGTTGTTTTTTATGCTAATTTAGGCACCCACAATTGTACAAAAATATAAATTTTCAATTTTAAATTTTGAAAAATTTGTTTTGTTAACAAGGGGGGGTTCTATGTATTTTTGATCAAAAAATTCAAAAAATATCTAGAAGTCAAATCATAACCAAGCTGCTATCAATTAAGTTGAACATAGTTATGCGAGTTTGATATATCAGATGTACAATTGTGATTGTAATCGATAGGGGACTAGATTAATTGGTGTAAATAAAATAATTGCATCCCATATAACTGTTTGAGATCATCTTAGATCATAAAAAGGCTTTCGTAGAAGATTTTTAGTGTAGATCAACATATGTTGGGCATCAAAACCAATAATAATAAATATGAAAATACGAATCATTGACCAGAAACACTTCCGCAGTGCAGCTGTAAAGGCTTAAGAGGCAGGGACCATGCCACAAGGGGCACTGTCCATTGGCGCCTGTTTTGACTCTATATATATATACATATGTATATGGATATGGCATGTGTGTTCTCTGGAAGACGACGACACAAATTTTGCGCTTAAGCAAATAATAATAAATATTTATTTTGAAGAAACAAACGAAATACAGTAAATTTCCAAAGGACCTCGGCTTCCAGCCAAGGAAAACAAATCGTTTTGTGTGCACGATTGAGGAGGACAGAGGAGAAACACGTGCCCACTTAATAACTGGATGCGTACCATGTTTAGTTTGTGGGCACAATTCGTTGAGAAACCCTTCGATGGATGTTGACAAAAACAACAGGACCAAAAACCCGGCACAGCTCTCAAGTTAAGTTATATAGTATTTTTATTTTTTTGTTTTTTCGAATTTCCCCTCCTTGTGCATAAAGTTGCAATATGTTGTGTATTAGCGACCAAAAACCTAACCCAAAAACCGAACTCATGCCCAAATCCCAAAACGAGGAACAGGACTCCGGACAAGGTTTCATTCAACGCCGAGGCGAGCGCGTGCGCGGGCACCGAAATACGCCCCCTCGAGATTAATGAGAATGTTGTGCGTCGTTTGTTTATTCTGCGTCTACTGTCTACTGAATCCTTTCACTAAACACACACGCACACACAGACACATATACATGTGTAGGATTTTTCAGCTGCTGACCACACTGGACACTCTGGGCTCATTTAGCTGCATTCCACTTAAGCATGAGTTGACCGTTTTTGCTCTATGATAAATGAGCCAAGACTTGGCTTCTATATAAACGAGTCCATATGATGTATATATGTACATATATAGGAAAATCGTGGCAAGCGATCCTAATGAACATCAATGAAAGTAACAAAACTTGCGTTCACATTTTCCGCCGAAACAGCGCCGGACAATTAGTGCCAGTCGATCTCGCATGGCTCGTGTTCATTTCAGATGCAACAGCAACAATTCCACAGCAAGTGGTCCCAAATCCTGTGGCACATTTCGACGCTCACTAATTATTGAGCCACATTGAGCGCAACATGAAGCGCACAGATTTTCATTTTTGGCTGGCAAATGCAAATGCAAATGCAAATGCAAATGCCAGTTAATTAATCAATGAGCAACCGGAACCGAACGATCATTAGTGGAGTGTCCACTGTACAACGGACATTTGCCAGAGAAATAAAAACCCAGCACTAATTATCCTTCTCCATTGTTCGAACCGTTCCCATAGTTGGACTCTCTGACATGCTCTTGAATCCCTTGAACAGGCAAAGTTGAAACTCTTTTCGTTTTGTCTCAATACTCTCTCTCTATATATGTATATATAAATATATTTTGGCAAAATAACAAAATGCATTTGCTCTCGATAGCGACATCAAGATAACCCATAAAGGACCAAAATGAAGGGCGCAAAAACATAGAAGAAGGAGAAAAGAAATTGGGCAGGAAGTGCGGATCCAGGTCCGGCTAAAAGAAACTGAATGTCCGTCCAACCGCATCGATTCCACTTGCTTGGCCACAATATTAAGGCTGCCCCGCAAAGATTATCTTATAATATTTGCCCGTTACAAACCCGACTCGTATTTCTAGCTTATTGACAAATATCTTTCTCTCTCTCTCTCTCTCTCAATCATTCGCTATCTCTGTCTGCTATCGATGAGAAAAACCACAATTGATGGTGGCTAAAGGCGTGCGAATATATATATAAATATTTATATAGTATATAGAATACTCAAATATATAAAAATAGGTTAAAGAAACAGTTCACTGAAATAAGGCATTCAAATGGAATATAACATGTAGATTATATTCAGTTTTTACCAATTAAATATATCTTCACTCTTCTTAAATTCTCCCACTAAATCCATTTTTCAATTATCCTTTTATTTGACTGTAATAATTTCTAATCAACTGATTTTCCAATTTTGTGCAATTTTGTAAAACCTATTTACTAAAATAATTTTTTTTCGCCTGGTTTTTAATATCATGTTAAAAATTTTGCTTGTAAAATTTTAGGCAAGTTTTCAAAATTGGTTCTCTGGTTTAAATCACAACAAACTACTTTTTACATCATATAACCAAAACAATAAAAATAATAATAAATCAAATTCAAATTAATAAGTAATATCATGATCATGACAACTATATTAAATTATAAAAATAAAATTGTTTGAGTGTAATTAAAAACATTTTTTTTACATCATTGCCCCAAAACATACAAATAAATATAAATCAAGTGCAAATTTAAAAATCATGGTAATGAGAATTTTATTAAATTATAAAAATGAATAGTCTCTTCAAAAATAAAAGTGTTAACTTTTAAAATTATTCTTTGGGAGTTTTTCAAATTTAGTTTTCACGCAAAATATAATCTTTGCTTTCGACCATGTGCCAAAGGAACTGTAAGGTTTCTTCAAAGGTAAATTTTAAAAATTTTCTACTGTCACTAATAAGCACATTTAATTCTCTAATAAAATTAATATCTTATTTATAAAGTGGTAAAAAAAATTGGACTGTGCTCATAAAATGTATTTATTAAAGGTCCCGGCAAGCTCTGGTCCAAGGCAGACATGTCTGCTCGCCAAATCGATTGGGCCAGCTTCTGGCTGGGATTGGTTGGGGGGGGGGGGGGCAACCTAATTTTGGGCAAACTAATTCAAAGGATGTCTGCGCTATAAATGTGTCAACGCGTCAAATTGATGAATGCGCTCACACTGTTAACGCCGACAAAACAAAAGGTCAACCGCAACCGACTCAACCACTAACCAACCAACCAACCACCCACAGAAGCCCCACCCCACCCCCCCCCCATGCCAACCCATTGCTATTCCCGTCTCACACATCCATTGCCTAGAAGGAGCTGGCCACATGCTGCGGGCCTAATGCATAAAAAGGGGTTGTGCGGCTGGGAATTGACAGCAATTGTTGCTGGGAAATTGCCAAAAGTGACCAAAACAGCGGTCAGCATTGCGCGCTCGTCCCCTTCTAATCATTGACATGGCCATCCGGTTCTGTTATCATTAAGCAACCGGGGCGGGCGGACGCAACCCTTTCGTTGCCAACGTTGCCCACGGGCCTTTGAATTTGGGTCTGCTTCTATCTAATAATGAAAATGCCAGCGTTCTGATGCGTTGTCTCTGCCTATTTATTTATTAAATGCGAGCCCCACTGTGAGAGGGTGAAACACACACAGAGAGAGAGAGAGAGAGGGAGAGAGTGTGTGTGTGTGTGTGTGTGCGAAGAGACGCCCACACTGAGGGTCAGCTGGCACAGCTGTCACATTTTCCCTAAGCCCCCTCGTCTGTCCGTCTGTCCGTTCGCATCTTTAATGAAGTTCCAGCGGCTGCTCCTGAAAAACTCGTTTATAATATTTCCGATTTCTTTTTTGCACAAAATGAAGTTAAAGTGCTGCTGCTGCTGCTGCTGCTGCTGCTGCTGCTGGTGGTGGTTCTGCTGCTTCTTCTTCTTCTTCTTCATGGTGTAGCAAGCACTCTGATTGGTTGGCCGTTCATTTGATTGCGTCTGCCGGCTTACGATATTCCATTTACGATCAAATCGAATTGAATGCAACGCAAAATGGCGCAACATTTTGTTGTTGCCGCAAACCGAAATGGAGTCGCCTCAACATGGTGCCCATAATCGATTTTCAAATTTTAAATCAAGTTTCTTATTCTTAGTTTTCGAACGTCTTACCTTTAAGCCCAAAAATGTCTAAATATTGGCTTAAATCTTAAAACTAAAAAACCTTTTACTTTCAATTAGAACAATTTACGTTTATTTCTTAATTATGCCAATTGAAAATTTCAAAAATAAAATCGTAGTCAATTTAGTTAGAAACCTTGCAACGATTATTTATCGTAGTTAGATATTGATAAGATTTTTGTCATATGTGGATTGGCATGCGATTTACTAGTATATTTAAAAATCCTGACAAAAATTTTAATACTATTCTATTATTATTTAAATACACAAACAAAAGGTTACAAATGAATGTATTAAATTCAATACAAATAAAAATTATACATAATTTGCAAAGAAAAAATTAAATTTTTCAATAATTATCATCATAAAATAATTGAGGCTGTTAAGAAACTTTCTTTTTTATTATTATTATTATTTTTTTTTTTTTGAGACAGCAAACAGTGATTAGTAGACACTTTTATCTATATCCTTATTATACTAAGTTAATAATTTTTGTATTTAAATTCTTGCAACCAAGCGATAAATTGTAAAATATATTTTAAATTAATTTTCACACAAGAACAATCTATGCTCATTTATAAGTTAAGTTAAAAAACTTGTTATAGCTTTTATGGACTTTGCAATGCAGCTGAAATAAAAAGCTGACCAATACATTTGCACAATGTTTGTGGCTCACACAAACACTTGCCACCGGCTGTGTTGCAGTTCGTTAGAGGGCTTAAAAAGAAGACGGCTAAGTCGGGGGACTAGGACAGAGTCCGGCACGGGATTTGCATCTAGCTGTGGCTCAAAGGATCGCTGCACTTGTGATTAAGCAGATTAAGCGGCATCTTCACGTAATATTATGCGAGATTAACTTGCCACAGTCGAAAGTCGCACACACACACACGTGAGTGTGAGTGTGAGTGTGTGTGTGAGTGTGTGTGTGTGTGTGTGTGAGTGCGTGGATTCAGCTTTGACCAACCTTGGCCAAATATTTGCATTGGAATTCCGCGAATAGAGTTGGAAAGGTGAATGCCAAATATTATCAAATGATATTTACTTTTTTTTTTCGTAATTTTTGCCAAGAATTTTGATTTCCTTTTTGGGCAAACAATGCTCAACAGTTGTTGATACTGACGCACATTTTGCCACCTACAAAACTCGAGTGACAAAAGGCTTAAACCGCTTAAAGACCGTTTAATCTGATGGATTTCAGTTGCACGCCGTGCCCCGTTTTTCATGTTTCGTGTGAAAAATGAAGTTGAAGAAAATGGAAACGGAACTGGGAACTCGGAACTCGGAACTCATCGCACAATGGAAGGCAGAAGAGAAGTTAGGCCCAAGCCGGCTTTAGAGGGGTTAAATGCTCATATTACGCTGCTCTGGCCAAGAGTCAGCCAAATGGCCAAAAAGAGTTATGCGGAACGGGAAAACCTTCGGTGTTAACGCTTAACGCTTAACGTTGATTCTATCGTGCGCTTCCGCTTGGCCAAAACAGAGCCTCTCTGAGATGAAGATCGTGCGAACTGACAATTGACACAATTACCGTAAAAGGACACACGGTTAACCGCTGCTCCTCGCTCCTCAATCCTCGCCCCCTTTTTTTTCCTGCTCGCATTTTGACAGCAATTGTCCCGGCCAACAAAAAGGCACTCACTTTGCCCTTTATGCGTGAAGATTTATACGTATTCAGATATTCATATATATGGACTCCTGATCCTGAGCCTCCCACTCCTTTTTCTAACGGTGTTTTGTAGGCGGCTTTGCGTTGACAACAATGCGCCAGAAAAAAAAGGTGTTAAAGGTTTTGCGGAACCGCTTGATAGATGGACCGTGGGCACACCGTTTCAGCATACACTCAGAGAAATTCCTAATTACATATGAAAAGTTCTAGGTTATTATTACGAAAATAAGAAACATTGATGTTAAGTACAAAATACTTTTTAACAGAATTTCAAACTTGTAAACTTTGTAAAAATTTTAAAATTAATGTGCAACATTTTTAATTAAATATTATTAAATAAATCTAATTAAATCTAATTATTATAATAAAAAAATAATAATACAAACGTTTTGATCATTTTTCTAAATATATATATATAAAATAAAAAAAGTTAGAGAGGTTCTAAGCTGAGTTCCAATCTCGGTTTTTAAATATTTTTAAAAATTTTAGCTCTTATAGTGAGTTTTATTACGTTTGCTTAAATAAATAATTTTAGTACAAATAATTTCATTTATAATTTTTATTTCAAATTTGTTTTCTGTGTAAGGCTTGCGCTTCATAAAAGAACTCCAAAACTCTTTTTATGTGGGCCTGCTTTGATTAACTCACACAGTCTTTCAAGCTTGCTGTCTCACTCACTCTCTCTCTCTCTCTCTCTCTCTCTCTCTCTCTCTGTAGCTAACGGTTTGTGCCCCCAGACAATGTCTGCTGGCAGCTAATCAACGGCAAAATGCATAAAATTAAGTGCGCTATGGAAGTGAAAGGCCCCTGGCAAAGGGTATTCTATAATGGGTTAGGGTTAGTGTGTGGCAGGGGGTATCCGACGGGAACTGACACTGACATGCGTCTGTCTGTCCTGTGCTGAGTTATTACAAATATTTCACATTTGATTTGAAGTTACAGTTGCAATTGCAATTGTAATGCGGCATAGCTGTGGCATCTCCGCATAACTGTACCCTGTACCCTGTACCCGCTACCCGCTCGATCCCACACATCTCTCTGCACTATCTCTCACTCTCTCTTTATCTTTATCTAGCGCTGTCTCTGTCTCTTTGAACGGTTCTCACACATTTGGCGACAGACAATGCCCCTAAACGTTGACAGTTCATCAAAACGAATGATGCATGCAAAATTAACGCTCCTCATACAAATCCAACTGAAAAAAAATACCCTACACTGTAGAGAGAGAGTGGTAAAAATTGCATCTAAAAGTGACTACAGAGAGAGATTGAGAGAGAGAGCATAAAAATAAATTCAATTATATTTAAAAAATCGTGGTATTCATTTAATTGCTATGGCATAAAATAATAATTTAACTTGAAATTAACACATTTTCATTAATTATTTAATTATTTTTATTAATAAAGTAATTATTGTCATGCATATTATTACTTTTATCGTTGCTCTTATTATACATTTTATTATTTATTTTAGTTTTCCACTCAATAATGGCTCGCTAACCCAATACATAAACTATTATGGTCTGAGGCTCGAACCCAATACTTAAACTATTAACTGGTCTGAGGCTTGAACCTGACTAGCGCCCTTATTTAGTTGCCTTGACTTACAATCTCTTCACTATATTATTGTACTGAAAATTCCCATTCGAAGGGTAGCGCACTCCGTGTGTCGTCTAGGCCGCATCGAACCCGTTTTCGATCGTTCTCAGTCTGTGACTTTCGTCTTTGATGCACCATGAAATGTTGCATTTTTGTGTTGTTGTTGTTGTTGTTGTTGTTGTTGTTGCCTTTGTCCTGGCACCATTTCCCAACAATTCTATGCGAATGGGCGTTGACACACACAAACTGCTACTCCTACGCCGTATTGCTGATCCTTGGCATGGTCTCGGGTCTCGGATCTCGGGTCCTGGTCGTGGACTCTGGAATTCTGGGGCGTTGCCGTTGCCAAACAACAGTTACAATGCGCCTGGCGTAAGGAAGTAGCTAGTTAGCTGTGCCCATTTAAATAACACTCGGCCTATTCAGCCCTTTGTACAACAATTTGACTCTACTATCAAATTCGAACGGGTGGCAAACGCATCCATCATCATCAGCCAAAAGCATCTTAATCTTATGTCATGCCAAATACACTCAATTCAATAATTAAATAGCATTCAACTCTTTACAGCTGTGAATGAAATTTGGTTCAATATTTGCTCGATTCTTCGATTTTAGATTAGCTTTCCATTGTTGTTATTTACATTCTTTTGTTGGCTCAAAGTTACCTTATATATTTATTCAGTGATATGGAACACATAGAACTCTAACAGATAATCACATTCTAAAAATTTTTATATTTATTTTCTTTTAGAATTTATTCTTACAAATTTATTTAAATTGTTCATAATTAAAGAATTGAATTGATATTGAACTCATAGAACTCTAGTCACATTCTAATATTTTTTATATTTATTTTTTTATTTTTTTTTAATTATTTGAAAACCTTCTCATTTTATTTTCAAAATGTTCCAGAAGTTTTTGGTATATATATTTAAATCTTCGATTTTAGATTAGCTTTCCATTGTTGTTATTTATTCAGTGATATTGAGCTTATAGAACTCTAATAGATAATCACATTCTAATAATTTTTATATTTATTTTAAATTAGAATTTATGCTTACAAATTTATTTTATTTTTTTAAATTATTTGAAAACTTCTTCATTTTATTTTCATAATGTTCCAGAAGTTTTTGGTATACATATTTGAATTGCTCGGAATTACAACAAAATCTAAATCTTTAAAGCCGAGAGATCGCTCATCATATAGAGTTGGATGTCTAGACCCCGAATACCGAGCCAAACAATTAGCATTGATCAGTGAATGAAGTGATCAGTGAGGTGATCAGTGAAGAGTCGACCGTCTGCGGCAGCCACAAAATGACATTTTTATGGTAATCAAAACCCACAATAATTGGCATTGTAATGCAATACTTGAGACACCGCCATTAGTTAAAGATCTAAACGGACAGATATACAGATATTTATATATGTATATTAAGGATCTGTTCGCTTCACTGGCTGTTCATGAATGAGCTGAAGGTGTACCGTGGTCTGCAGATTGTCTGCTGTCAATTAAAAATGCCATAATTGAGCAGCATTTATCTGGTCAACGAGGAGTGGGGCTAGTGCGGGAGGGGGGGATTATGCATACCGAACTGAGAGCTGAGTCTGAAACAAAAATATTCAAGTATAGGATAACAATTACCTAAAGGATTTGACCAGAACGGAAGCTAACGTACTTAACTTGTGTGTCTTTTTTTTTTCAATTTTGTTTTGTTTTGTTTTTTAGTCCTCTCATTCTGGCCATTTTCTGGTTTTTGTTTGGGCTACTTCCGTGACGGAAGTGTCTCGACCTGAGCCCTGAGCCTCACTTGATATCTCTTTCCCTCCATCAGCGTCCAGCGTCTCAGCCACTATCTGCCGACAAGTGTCTGTCTATCTGTCTGTCTGTCTGTCTGTCTGTCTGTTTGTGCATTTTGCATATGAAAACAAAGAAGTGAACGGCTGCAAATAGCTCACAAAATTGCTGTCTAGCATTTGGCCCGGTTAGTCTTTTGCCACAGCAACAACAACAACAACAGCAACAACAACAAGGGAACAGAGAACAGAGAACACACTTCATAGCGCTTTTGTGCCGGCACACGTGTAATCCTTGGCCACTTCCTAGACAGAAGACATCATCGGCTTCGTTCTCTCCTAACTACTTCCTCGTTAGCCTTCAAGCTGTGCACTTCACCTGAATGGCTTGATAGGCTTATGGAACCAAAATACACAACTAAATACCAGAATTCATATACATATCTCATTTTTAAGCCATCCTCTTCTACCTTGAGTTATGTGCAATCCTTTGTTTCATAACTTACAGTTAATCCCATTTCCGTTTGCGAAAATTTGAAAAAAAAAAATAAAATAATAATAATTGTGGTCTGTAATATGCGTATAGCATCAATTCTATATTATGTTTTAAGATTTGATTAAATTTTTGTTTATAATATATTCAATCCTTAAACATGGCATAATATAAGAAAGATATATTCATTTAATAATTCTAAATATTTATTATTCAATAAAATTATACCATTTTAGTTATAGATTCCTTCTTAACAAAATATTTTACAATATGTGTTCTTAGAAAATATTATTTTATGTATAGAAAATTGTAAAAAAAAAAATAAAAAGATAAATGTTTATAGTATACTTTTATTGTATTATTTTAAAATTCAGGGATTCAGAAAAAAGAAACCAGTTTTTATTTAATAAATTCAGCCTTTAACAACTCCTCATTTGATCTATATTATTAAGCAATTGATATGCTCACGGGCAGGCATGGCCGAAGATGATGCTACCCTATCTACATAGATCGGGTCTGGCAGCATAAAAAGTCAACCCATTCCAACAACTTGGACAATAAAAGATTGACAAACTATTAAGGCAGTGCGAATGACAAAAGCCAAGGAGTTAAAGTGAATTCCGCGAACTTTGACCAGCAACAACACCCGCAGCCGTACCAGAACTGGGAATAGGACCAATAACCAAATAACCAAAAACCCCTTTTAGTCAATTAGTCGCTGATTTTCTTTGTGCTCGGTTTGCTGCTTTTTGGGTGAAATTATAAAACACGCGCTTCACAATGAAAGGGCACCGGGCGAACCCTTTGCTTTATCGACACTACCAGGCCGTACCGGCCGTACCTTAACGTTACACGTTTTACGATGCATCCACAAAAAACGAACACTTATTTTTGACCTGCGCATCTCTTTTTCGCCGAAGTGTCCATTATGCAATAAAAAAATGCAGAATATTTCTAAATTCTTTTTTTTTTTGGGTAATAGAGGCTAATGTATGGCAACCCGTTCGGAGCGCCTTACCTGGCCCTTTTTTTGTAAGAGTTCGCATAAAAAACACGCTCAAGGCCAAGGCGGGTAAAGGATTGCACAAATATTGCATCTTTGTTGATGGTCGCTAAAAAAACGGCGGCCAGCTCATTATATTATGAACAGGACCATTGGTTTATGGCATCTGTTATTTTTTACGGTACTGCAAGGAACGATGCGAACTCCGGTAGGGCTCGGTACGGTACGGTTACCTTTTTTACGCTGAATCTGGTTTTTACTGCGAAATTGGCAACTCTTTGGCAAAGGACGCGACTTTTTATGGCCAACAGCGGCAGGTAAATGGCCACCTCAATGAGCTGCTCATCCTGATGTGGGTGTGCTAGGGGTATTGCTGTCCATGTGTGCTGTCTGTCTGTGGGCGATGCGTTTTAGTTTAATCCACCATTTTTACGGTTGGATTAGCGTTGGATTAGCATAAGCTCGCGGTTTTTTACAGATTATTAATGGGCGAAATGTGCGAATTTCGCATCTGTTTTTGCTCTTTTTTTCAGCAAAGTTCTTTTCAATGGAAAACTAAAAAGTGAATGAGTCATGATGTGAGCTATAATATGTTGTATAACATTTTAGAGGCAATTTTCGAAACAATTACAGACTCTTGTAAATCATATGATATTTTAGATTATAGAAAGAATAACAATGCTTGCAGATTAGCGAAACTAACCACATACTTGTCTAAGTGGACCCACTGAACTCAGGGACCCTTAGAGCTAGAGCTAACAAATTTGATATAATATGATGTAGAGCAAAAATATAATGAGATAATACCAAAAAAATATAAAAAACTCACGGCTACATTTTTATAAAATTTATGAAATATCGGTTGAAAAATGAGGTTGTTTAAGAAAACAATTTTTATTTTTATTATTTTTAAATGAATAAAAGATACATTCCACACAAATGCTCTACAATTGTATATGAAATAACATCAATATTATAAACTGATAATATTATATATAATATAATGAATGTAAAATGATGTCAATAGGTGTCCCTATTCACAGTTAATAATATTCATTTCATATCCTACAAAAACGCTAAGGAGAAATTTCATGATTATATGATTTTATGATTTTTGGTCTATTTGTCTGTCCGCGTTTTGTTTACACACTTGAGGCTGGCCACTTCCGCTGGTCGCGACATTGTAAATTTTGAGTTGTTTTTGATCCCAGAAGGCGACCGTTAGAAGGCCATTGCGGGGCAAACAGTTAAGTAAAGTTAAACAAAGGCTTAAACGCTGCGCTATCCCACGCTCAAGAGGAGGAGAGGAAATGGATAGATGGATGGAGAGTGGGTAAACATGTTTGGCTGGACACTTGTTGGCGGCAGGAATTAAAAACAGAGATCGAAATGTGCATCCTTGAATCCGTTGGCCTTGTCGCTTCCAGGAAGGCGTTCGGGGCCGCAGCCAGCGCATGGATCGCCTGGTTAAAAGGATGCGCTAACGCGCGAAGGGCTCGCCAACCTAATTTTCATAATTTGTCACGCACAATCATTTGTGTAAGATGTGCATAAAATTCGCAAATACACACACACACACACACACACACACACACACACACACTCAAGTCTGGCCAGCAAAAGGATTTCGCAGACAAAAGCGCAAAACAAACGGATTTAACTATTCGTAACCCTTAGCCTTAGTACCCTATCTCAACCCAGCCTACCCTCTCTCTCTCTCTCTCTCTTTCGCTCTCTCTCACTCTCACTCTCACTCTCACTCTCTCTCTCTCTCCCTCTCTTTCTATGTACACTCCCACACACTCTTTGGCAATTTCTTACTGATATTCCCCGCTGTGGCCATGTCTAAGCCAGCTAAATTATTTACACTAATTGCTTCTAAAACTACTCCTAAAATCGCGCCTCGTCAATTTCCAGAAACTGTTATTTAAGATCCAAATTTTTAAGTGATTTAACTACTTTAAAGAGTTTCTTTTATACATACATTTATACAGCTTTTTAAGTTTTCAATTCTAACAACTAATACATATTATTAGTATATTTCATTTATTCACAAAAAAAAAAAAAATCATTGCTACAATTTTAATTTTATTGAATCTCTTTTCAACATAGATTTTTAGAAAGTTTTCTAGAAATTTTCAGGCATCTTTTTAGCTCAACTGTTGCAAAACTTTTTCTTCGTTTCTCAAACTATACCAAAATATTTATTTTTACTCGTTATTAGCTTAAGCTGTTTAATTTGAGAAATATCTAAATATTTTTACATCTTTTGTGTTTTCTACCTTGTTTTAATTAATATTAAATAAGTGTTGTCTATTCAATTTTCAAATAGTCAGAAATCCAACCAAGGTGAAAACTTCCTAATTTAAAAACAAAGTTCAAGAACTTTTGTTCTCATTCAATTATGAAATATATATTAACTATTTATGATTAAATTTAAACATTACTCAGAAGGGAATATACCCAAAATTTTAAAATTAAAATTCTAATATAATGTAATAATTATATGCTGAGCTGTAAACTCTAGCTGACAATAGTTATTTCTAACCATGCTTTAAATTGCAAATTTTTAGAACTTCTAGTATTTAAACCCGTCCAAAAATCTTACGATATTCAGTTTTAATTTTGCAATGTGATGAAAATCTAGCCAACTTTTCCCAAATCAAACAAATCAAGCCCGATTCTCATGCACTATTTCAAAATCTAAACTCAAGCAAAAAATAAGGTTACAAAAAAAAACCCAAAACTCTAAAAATAAAAACCCTTTCCCGAAAAAAGAAATTACATGAAAGAATAGAAAAAATGCGTCAAAAACAATGCAAGAAAATACACAAAAAAAAAAGTAGTTTCGCGAAAACTGCATAAAAACTAATGCAAAAAAAAAAAGAAATTGAAGAGAGCAGCAAAGAAAATAACAGAAATTCAAAAAAAAATAAAAAAAGAAGCATTTAGCAAAACTGCTGCGAAACGTTGGCAAACCTCAACAACCCCTCGTAAAACCCTTTGATGCGGGCCAGCAAATGCGCGCAAAAGAGAAGGCCACACCAAAAGAGAGAGAGAGCGGGAGAGAGAGAGAGCGGCAACTCACCCCTTTGCCTTTGGTCTCTGCTCTGCGGCTACCTGCGCCCATTGTTTGGGCCGCCATTGCTGGCGATTGCAACGGTAAATGAATGAAGCGGACGGCCGCCGCGTCGGCGTATAAAAGCCGGTCGCAGTGTCGTCTGGAAATCAGTTAACGTTCGACAACGTCAGCGTACACACACACGCACGCAACAACAGCAACAGCAACATCAGCAACATTTTAAGCAACGCTTTGGATTAGCAACAGCAATAAACATGTTGATGCACGAGAAACTCTTGGCTGGGCAGTTCTTTGATCTAAAGACGGGTAAGTTAAGCCACGCCCCCCTCCCTTCAATTGTCATCAACTAACAAGCGCCCCTCTCTCTCTCCTGTTCTCTGTTTAGATCGCAAGCCTCTGCTGCATCATCATCATCACCATCACCATCATCAGCAACAGCAATATCAGCTGGCCCACAGCCAAATGCAGCAACATCACCACCATCAGCAGCAGCAGCAGCAGCAGCAGCAGCAGCAACACCTCCACCAACAGCAATCGTCGCACTTGGCCCTGCCCAAGGTGGATTTGTATGCCGCCTACGCCTATCAGCAACAGTTGCTGGGCAGCGCTGCTGCCGCCGCAGCGCTCAGCCAACAGCAGCAGCAGCAGCTGCAGCAGCAGCAACCAGTTGCCGCTGAGGTGCTGGATTTGTCGCGTCGCTGCGACAGCGTGGAGACGCCGCGAAAGACGCCCTCGCCGTATCAGACCAATTACAGTTACGGCAGCGGCTCCCCCGCCGCCTCGCCCACCGCCATTCCCAGCAATCTGCTCTACTCCGCTCAGGCGGCAGTCGCCCAGCAACAACAGCAACAGCAGCAGCAGCAACAGCAGCTCGCCTCGTTGTATCCGGCACTCTACTACGGCGCCAACATTAAGCAGGAGACAACCACGACAACAGCAGCAGCGGCAGCGGCAGCGGCAGCGGCAGCCAAGTCCAGCAGCACCGCCAGCCTGTTGCAAACATTTGCCGCCGCATCGGCAGCAGCAGCTGCCGCCGCCGCCGTTTCGGCCAGCGCAGCGGAGATTTCGCCGCGACCGGCGAGCAATGCCAGCACCATGCAGATCGATGTGCTGGAGGCGCCCCAATCGCCGCCAGCAGCGACCGCTGACAGCAGCAACTATCTAACTAATGGCAACAGCAACAACAACAGCACCACGCCCACCAGCAGCACAACACCGCTGGCCGCTGCCATAGCCGGTGGCGCGGCGGATGCGGCGAAGAGTACGCGCCCGTTTAAGGCGTTTCCACGGGATCCCCTCGTGATCGCCGCCAATTTCGCTGCCACCGATGTGCTGCTGGACAATCCGCGCGTGGAGCGGTACACCGAGTACCGGAAGCGTGTCCTCGAGCAGATACGCAGCTCGAACGGCGGCGCCCGAACGGTGACCAATCCGAAAATGCGACGCACCAATTCGCGCAGCGGCAGCGTCAACGAGGGCAGCTCCTCGAACAACAACAGCGAGAGCGAGGATCGCGCCGCCGCCGAGGAGTCCAGCGATTGTGACTCGCACGCCGGCAACTTCGAGAAGCTGGCCGCCTCCGCAGCCGGAACGAACGCAACAGTCGCGGCCGCAGCAGCAGCAGCAGCAGCAGCCACATCCAGCGGCGGCGGCATCAGCCAGGTGAAGGATGCCGCCTACTATGAGCGGCGGCGCAAGAACAATGCGGCGGCCAAAAAGTCGCGCGATCGTCGCCGCATCAAGGAGGACGAGATCGCCATCCGGGCCGCCTATCTGGAGCGTCAGAACATTGAGCTGTTGTGCCAGATTGATGCGCTGAAGGCGCAGTTGGCCGCGTTCACGGCCAAGGTGGCTGTTTAGCCATCGATAACATCGCTCTGCTATCGATAACCAACCGATTGTCAATCGCTGCTTGTTGCGTTGAACGCGTGCGAGTCTCAGTTCCGTTTGGTTTCCAGCATACTCTTTCCTTCTTTTTTTTGTTTGTTTGTTTCCTGATTTCTTTCTTCCGCGAAGGGGCAGCTTATCTGTGAATACTTTCATCCTGTTTCTTCTACTCGCACTCACACTCACATACTTGGCACAGTTCGTAGCTAATATAACTTCTAAGTCCTTTTTTTTTTTGGCTCAATTTAAGTATTTTAAGTACTTTAAGTTCTGGGGCTTTTAGCTGTACAACGCCGCGTATACGTCATACGTTTGTAAAATGTAGTCTGTAAGCGATTCTCGCAAAATCTCACCAGTTAATTAATATATATACACCTAATTATTCGAATGTATAGTACAACATTATCATCTAAGCGACATTTTTTTCATATCTCTAAGTAATAATAAAGAAAATACTTTAAAAAAATATATTTTGCTTTAAATTCTTACCATGAACTGGTTAGTAGTGCATTTGCAGCATGCAGCTTTTGTCGATGCACACAAATTTGGGGGGAAATACACTTTTTTTCATGATCGTTGATAAAAAAAAACGCTGTAATAATTCTAATTTTGGAATTTTTATAATCGTCGACATATATAAAAGTTAAAGATCCAATATGCTTATTACTCATTGTGGACAGAGTATAAAATCCGTCAAAAATTAAATACGATCAAACGCGATTGCAGCTGCGCTGTGGCGCCATCTATTGTACTAAAGGCAAACTGCTACCACAGCAGCGTGGCAGCGCAGCAGTCAGCTTTTGTCTGTCAGAATTAAGCACCGGATATACAAAATTAATGCAATTTTTATGTTTTTATCAATTTTTATTTCAATTTTTTTTTTTATAGTTTTTTTTTTGTGTTCGTCGGCTTGTTTTTGTTTTTCATTAATACTAAGTGTACGCATTAAAGGTAATATATGTATTAATTATTAATTCATTCATTAATTGTAGGCTTACTAAAAATTGTTAATGTTCATTGTGTTTTTGTTTTTTATCTTATGCTGCATTTTGAATTTTATAATTAGGATCTACTGCTACAGCCCAAGCGGGGCTAAGTGAACAACAGCTTAGTTCTTGCTGATTTCTTTTCTATTTAGCTTTTGCTCTTGTTTTTTTAGTTTAGTTTTTTTAGATTTTAGTATTATGCTTGTTTATGTTTATATATAAGGCTAAATCGTTTACTAGACTGATTTTTCAAATGTATTATTTTAAATATTTTACATGGGTTTTCTTTAGCGCTCCCTCAAATTATTTAACAAAGTGTTGACAACAATTAATTTCTAAAATTGCCAGAGCTATATATATATATATATATATAGATACTATATATATAGTTTCATGTGAAGGATCCATATGTGGGCGTGGCTGTTAAAATATAATAGTTATGGATAAACTATTTAAATGGATATATGTATATATGCATATGTGTTTATGTATAGTAAGGAAAACTGTTTTTTCATTTATTTGTTTTTGTTCTTGTATCTTTATTTTTATTTGAATTTTTTTTTCATTATATATATATATTTTTTTTATTGATATTTTTCATTTATTTTTTAATTAAATGCTAAATTAATTATAAAAAAAAAATTATATAGATAGTCATATATATATATATACATATACACTATATATATGTATATATAAAGTTATATGTAATTAGTGTGTATAGTTTAAAAAAAAAGCTAATTTACACAAATATAAGTGACGATTGGGGGTGGAGTGGGGCATATAACAACATAAGAATAAAAAGTATAAGAAGGGAGGGGTGGGGTGGAGGGTGGGATGTTTTGTGTGGTGTTCTGTGTGCTGTTATAACTTGTACATGTTTTACGTTTATATATAGTATTTATGCATAATAATAAGTTGTTACGTAATATAGCTCTTTCACACACTTACGCACACACACACACACACACACACACATATATATATATATATATACATATATATATATATATAAATACAAAATACAAAAAGGGGGCTTAAATGGAAGAAAACACAACAAGCGAGCAGCCAATTGCAGTGTATTAAGAAACGTGCAAGCTGCCAACTTGTGTGTGTGCTGCCCCGGTCCGCCTGCCCCCCTGTCCATGCTTTAACGCTCGAATGTTATACAACACTAAAACAAATTCATACATTTGAAAATTTTCACTAAACAATTACGTGCATTTTCAATTTGTTTAGCTTAAATTCCATTTGTTTTTTCAATTTTTTTTGTTGCCGAACGCGGGTAACTAAGCCACACTGGTTAGAAAGAAAAAACAGCTACATAGCTTAATTGTATTGTCATATATATATATATATATATATATATATATATATATATATATATATATATGTGATATTGGTCTGGTTATGGATTGTGCATACATGTAAGTCAGCATCGGTAAAAAAAACACCCAATTTTATATAGATATATATATATATATATATCACATAACTGAAGAACGTAATGGAAGTACATGGGTGTTGGATATTTATTCCATTGATTTGTTCTTCATTTTGCAATCTTCAGAGGCTTTTGGATTTTACGTTTAATCCGAACCTAGTTTCAAGTGTAGAAAAATAAATAATTTGTTGCTGTTGTTGCTTTGCTTTGCTCTGCCTCTTGTGCATTCTGATTAATTGATATTACGATTCGAGTTTTAGTCTAGCTAAGAAAACAAACAAAAAAAAAAAATAAACAAAATTCCTCTCTTACGCTCTCCTTTTTGATTTGAGCATCATCGTATTACTATGGCAGCTATAGGCTATATGTTTGTATGCATGTATGAATGTATATATATGTGTGTGTGTTTATGTATGTATGTGTGTGCGTCTCTCACTCTCTGTGTGTGTGTGTGTGTGTGTGTATGTGTCTATATGATTTTGGATTTACGATCTTACATTACGTGCATTACGTAGCTTTTTGAGTACAAAACAAATTATATATATTTATAAGGCTCGCAAAATTGCTCTCTGATTTCACATAGAAGACAATAGTTTGGTTCTTATACATATACATATACATATGTATATAAGTTGCTATATATACATGTGTGTAGCTGTTGGGGGTAGCTAAAGTAAAAAATGTGTGTGTTGTTTTTTTTATGCTATTATTAAACGCTATACAATTATTATCGCCCCTTGGTTTTATTTCGTGCTGCAGTTATGTGATGTTTTTTTTTCTAATTGTCAATTTCTAATTTCTTGTTTGTTTTTTTTTTAGCAAGCACACACACATGCACACACGCACACACATGCACGCACTCTCAAAGAACAATGCGTGTTAGTTTATGAATTAATTTTTGTTTTGTTTTTAGTTATTTTCTTATTTTGTTGTTAGGCGCGTCACATAAAAAATTTCGTTGCTACTTAAAAACTAAATTTGCACTTAAATATATATATGTATTATATATAGATATAGAATATGTATTGTATGTGTGTGTGTTTAACTGTGCACATGCATGCGTATGTGTGTGTGCGTATATCATTTTACGTGTATATAAATTACAAGTGGTAAATTACATTTTTGTTTTTTTTTTCACTGTCTTACAAACTTGTTTGGGGTAGGGGGGAAGGGAGTGTGTGAGTGTGTGTGTTTAATTTGACAGCCAATTTCGCGCTTCACACACACATGCAATTAAATTAAAAATGTCAAATATATAAGTGGATAAATTTTTTCTCGTTCTTGTTTGTTTTTTGTGCTTAACATATTAAATTAGTTAACAAGTATAAAAAAAATGATTGTTCTTTATCATAGAATTAGAACCTAATCAATATTACAATGTATCAATAATAATAGTAATATTATATTAATAATAATGTTTAAAAAAAACTATAATTTTTTTTTTTTTTGTTGTTTGTTGTGTTGTTTGTAACCAAAGGAAATGTGCCTTTGTCTGTATGTCTGCTACACTCTAAACATAATACAGACACACATGCATACGTATGTGTTTGTTTTTGTTTGTTTTTTTTTTGTGTGTGTGTATGTACATGTGTATAGTTGATGCTCTCTCTCTCTCCGACTTGCACTCTCTTCCGCTTTCTGTTTCTCTCTAATCATATGTACGTATGCATTATATGTATGTAGTTGTAACTGTTAACGTATTTGTAATTACTTAGAACATTGCTTATGTTTAACATTTGTTGCTGTTGTTAAATTGTCGTCGTTGTGTTGTTGTTGTTGTTGTTGCTCGTCTAAAGTACATTTTCTTTAATTATTTTTAGGTAGTTTTCAGTTGTTTTTGTTGTTGTTGTTGTTGTGCCAGCCTTGCTTTGCTGTTGTCTTCTTCTTCATCTCTCTGCCCTGCTCCTGTTTAAAGTTCCCGTTTCAATCGCGCTGCTTTCTGCTGTGCGAACGCCGCCGATGCGACGACGGCATTTTGCTGGCAACGCTGCTCGTTTTGGAGCTGATTTTGATTTTGTTGGACGACGCAGCCGTCGCGGCCGTTGCCTACAGTGTCTCCTCAAAGGCAGCCATAAGATCGCTCTGCATGTTCATGTCAATTTGGCCAGCCATCTGTGCATGCATCAAATGTATAAATCACAATTAGATTCAAAGTCAATTAAACGAACATTACGCTAGTCGGTTGTGACCGACTACCAGATATCCTGGACCCAGCTGCGGGCTGCTGTTTGCATACTTTTCAGCCCCATTTTCACTCCATCACCCCACACACAAATAGGTTTTGAACTCGAACTACGGAAACAACATATTTTAATCGAGAGATCTTTATAAAATTTTCAGACCATAAAAACAACTTGAATGACATTCTTTCCAATTTTGAGGCTAGTGTTTACCGATATTTATCGACATGTATCGATATAAATGTATCGATATCTATCGATAAGTGTCGACCTATATCGATCGACGTTTATCGAAAATTATTGATCGATAATTATCGATATGCATCGAAAATATCGATATATATTGATCGATAATTATCGATATGTATCGAAAAGTATCGATCTATATATTGATCGATAATTATCAATATTAATGAAATAATGCGATACAGGATAAAATTATAAGCTCATTCTGCGTATGGCATAGAACAATCGTTTATAGCATCCGAGATCGCTGCGAAGGGTTATGACTTGATCGATTCTCTGTTATGATCTTGATCCGGACACATTATTACATTATTATCATTATTTCATCATTATCATTATTAGTTAGTCCAGCGCACTGCGACCTCCTTCCAATTATAGCTCTGTATTCAGTTCCATCGTTTGCAAGAATGAAATAATGTTTCCCGGTACTGAGTTTAGAGCCCCAGCAAAGACAGTTCTGATTGCCGCTAGACAGTCCAGGTGTTTAAGGAGTTCATATTCAGGCATTTCTTCTTCTTTCACACATCACAAAAAGGGGACAACTGTCGCCATTCCAGGTTAGTTTATCTGCTACCTAATTTCCCTGATCAACGATCTTCATGATCCGTATAGCCTTTTGCTAGTGGATGCCTAACCCCTTATTTTAACTAGAATTTCGAATTATTTGTTGCATTATTTATTTACCGCCTCGCGTCTGCGTCGCTCCTGTTCGGCCCGTCGCTGCTCGGCCCGCTTGGCAGCCGCCCGATCCTGCGGCGATTGCTGTGCCGGCGAGTTCTGGCCCTGACCCGGCGACGCCTTGATGTCATCCACGCGCGATATCTGCGGCTGGGCGTCGTGCACGCTTTTCCTGCACGAACAACAAAAAACCATTGTTAGGAACAGTTCCAGGTGGGGGCAATGGTTGAAGTGATTGCTTACCGTCCGCTTTCCATGGCGCCCAGTGGCGAGGCAGCCAGCACCGCAGCTGTGGCCGCAGCAGTCGCTTGTGCGGCAGCAGCAGCTGCCACAGCCGCCGCATGCTGGGCCTGGGCATTGCTGGCCGCCTGGTGGCCGTTGCCCGGCGCAGTGCCGCCGATTGTTGCCGCACCAACGCCGACGCTGCTGCCGCCGCCAGCACTGCCAGCAGCACCGCCAGCAGCAGCAGCAGCACCACCACCACCACCAACAACGACGCCACCGCCACCGCCGCTGCCGCCGCCGCCCTGGCTGTTCGAGCCGGTGCCCATGTTGCCGCCGAGGCTGCTGTTGCTGTTGCTGCTGGCGGCGCCGCTGCCAACGCCGCTGTTGCTGTTGCTGCCCGCATTGGCCAGCGGGCCGCCGCTGGCGCTGCCGCCGCTGTTGGCGCCGCCGCTACCGCTGCCGGCGCTGCCGGGCCCATTGCTGTTGGCCGAGTTGCTGCTGTTGTTGCCGCCGCCGCTGCTGCTGCCGATGCGCGACGCATCCGTGGCGCCGCTGCTGCTGCTGCGCTCCCGTTCGCCGCTGCTCTGCGACGCCGACTGCGCGGCCGCACTGCCTGCATTGTTGTTGTTGTTGCCGCTGCTGCTGTTGTTGTTGTTGTTGTTGATGATGATGTTGCTGCTGCTGTTGTTGATGCTGTTGTTGTTATTGTTGCTGCCGCTGCCATTGTTGTTGCTACTGCTGTTGTTGTTGTTGTTATTATTGCTACTGCTTCCGTTGTTATTGTTGTTGCTGTTGTTGTTATTGCTGTTGCTGCTGCTGCTGCTGCTGCTGGCCGCATTTGGTGCACCAACAGCCACAACCGGAGCTGTTGCTGTTGCAACGGCAGCGTTTTGTGTTGCCGCCGCCGCCGCCGCCGCCGCAGCAGCAGCGACGGCAGCGGCAGCGGCAGCGGCCGATGAGGAGGAGGACGACGATGAGGAGGAGGAGGACTTGTGATGCTTGCGCTGCTGCTGCTCCTTCTCGGCGGCCTCCTTCTGGTGCTTCTTCTCCTTCTCGGCGGCCTCGAGCAGCTTCAGGCGATCGCGTTCTTTGGCTTTGTTGCGGAATTGCTGGAACGAGTCCATCGCCGGCTTCGCCTTGCTGGACGTTGTCGCCGTGTTCTGCGGCGAACTGGCCGATGCCAGCGACGACCACGAGCTGGCATTCTTTAGATTCTGCTCGACCGAGCTCTTGAACACCTGAAAACCGGTGTGCACATTGCTGCCGCCGTGCAGCTTCAGGTCGGAGGGCGATTGCTGCGGCGGCAGCACCTTTTGATGCTGATGCTGATGCTGTTGCTGTTGCTGGTGCTGCTGCTGCTGTTGTAGTTGCTGCTGCTGTTGCAGCTGCTGCTGCAGCTGCTGCTTGTCGGGCGGACTGGGCATCATGGATTCGATGGGCTTCGGTATGATTAGCATTTTGTTGGTCGCCTGCTGTTGCTGCTGTGCAAGTTGCTGCTGCTGCTGCTGTTGATGATGTTGCTGTTGCTGGTGCTGTTGGTGCTGGTGATGATGGTGCTGCTGTTGCTGCTGCTGTTGTTGTTGTTGTTGTTGCAATTGCTGCTGCAGCTGCTGCTGTTGCTGCAACTGTTGCTGCTGCTGCTGCTGTTGCTGTTGCTGCTGTTGATCGGCGTCTTTCAGCTTGCCGCCGTTGTTGCCCGCATTGCCCATCATCAAAGCTGCCATCGGCATCCCGTCCAGCAAACTGGCCATGTTGAGATTATCAAAGCCCTGCATTCCGCTAAAATCGGCCACATTATAGCCATTGTTGTGCGCCTGCTGCTGCTGCTGCTGTTGTTGCTGTTGTTGCTGCTGCTGCTGCTGCTGCTGCGTTTGATGGCCATGTTGTCCATGCGGTTGCTTTTGATTCTGCTGATAGGCTGCCATGTCCAGATTGAAGATGGTGCTGTTCAGCAGATGGTTGCCATTCATCCCGCTGACATTCTCCACACCCTTCGTCAGCAGCTCCGTCATGTAGTCCATTTGCTGCTGTTGCTGCTGCTGCTGCAGGCTAAATTGTTGCTGCTGCTGTTGCGTCTGCTGGTTGCCGGCCGGCTGTTGCATCAGGTGCGCCTGGTGGGCCATCAAAAAGTTATCCGTCAGCGATGATTTGCCCGTGGAGGAGGCGCTGAACTCCAGCGAGGCCAGCGACTGCTCCACGGGATCATCGAATTGCGGTATTTGCTTCAGGCCGGCGGCCAAAGAGGCGCTCGACAAAGCATCGCCCAGTGCACCCGTATTATTATTATTATTATTATTATTATTAGTGTTGTTGTTGTTGTTGTTGGTGTTGCCGAGGGCAGCTGTCAGCGCGGCATGATGATCGCTCATCTCGGGCTGCTTGTGCAAATTGCTGGCAATGCGTATGCCACCGATGCCGCCCGGCTGAGCCGCTGGAGCAGCCCCCGCTGCCGACGCCGCTATTGCCGCCGGATTGCCATAGCCATGGGCGGGCGGACCACCAGCGGCGGCAGCGGCAGCGGTAGCGGATGCCTTGCCAGCGAGCTCGTTAACGCCGGTGGCAAGTCCGTTCTTGTAGGCGCAATTGGCTTGCAACATGTTGCTGGCGGCAGAGGCGGATGCGGAGGCGGATGCGGGTACAGCAACATAACCGCTCGCCTGCGCCGTCTTGTTGTTGTTGTTCATCATGGCCGCCGCAGCCATGGATGCATTGGCATTGCCCAGCAGATTGGCTGAACGGCGGCGGAGGAGGAGGAGGCGAACAGGTGGAAACAGAGATTAGTTCAGTTAGTCACAAATACAGCAGACACATTTCAAATAATGTTGCATTCGACGCTCTTCTTCTATCTACTTCTGTTTGTATTATACTCGCTCACGAACTGACAATGGAGCATATTGGTTTCGTTGTCCGTTGTGTCTGTCATGGCAAATAAAATATTGAACGATAATCTTCCTCAATCTGATAAACTTCTCAATCAAGAAAACACCTTCAATTTTAAAGCCAGACACTTAGAGTTTTGCAAACACTTTACTGATAACTTTCTCTAAATATAAAACAAATATTATCTAGATCTAGATATTTCACAATTGTACAACTAGAGTCAGCAAATTTGGCAGACACAAATTCAATAGTTTTCCAAATAGAGCTGTGAGCGAGTATTGCACAGTCGGTTACACCCGATTCACATTATTTTGCTGCACGTTTACTTTTGCATGTGGTACTCACCCATTTGTGTTGTGGGCGTGTTCGTAGCCTGCGCAGTGCCCACTGACGACAGCATGTGCCCCACCTGCTCCAGCTGCATTCGCATTAGCTGCACCGTCGGCGAAATGGCGCGTCCCGCCGTCAGATTGCCGAGCAGGTTGCCAGCGAGGCTGGGATTGTTATTTACCTGCATTGCCGCAAGACCAAGGCAGACAGATGGGGGGAGGGGGATGGGCAAAAGAGAGGGGATTGCAACGCACAGATATATTTAGTAAAATTAGATAGATATGATGTGCAGCAAATTTGTTTGTTTAAATTTCAAAACAGCTTTGGCAACACTTTACCAGCAATTAACTTGCAGATAAACTGCCTTGTAAATTTAAAAATACTTGTCTACGGTTTCAAACAAGTTCATAACATATCAGTTAGCTTAAGTAATAAACTTAACATATGAAAATATTACTACTTTTTGATTCCAATCCATGATTTAGAAGTCTAGCATTTAAAATTCGTATTTTAAAAAATAACTTTGAATTTGTCCCATGGAAATTTCTTTAATTAGAATTTAATTAAAAATTCAAATATCTATGTATATATTCGCAGCTGACAGGGACAATTCAATTCAAATGTTAAACTGAGTGGATTTTTAGAATGAACAACAGCAAACATCAGGTTAATTACAATGCGATATGTCCAATATTAAAGAGCAATATTTGTACGCTATACATAGTGTTAACCCCAATCAAATTTTTGATAGTTCTCTTTTTTGTTTTTGTGGATCTACTCACATTGCTTCCATTTGAATCACGTGATTTTTTCTTACGTGGTGGCCGCTCATCGCCATCGCCTGAAATATTATAAAATAAAACATTAGCAAATTTCTGATGCACATTTTTCTTTTTTTTTTTTTTGTATTTTGAAGAAGGAAAAAATGTGTTGTTTGAGTTTAGTATTTTAGTGCACCAATCAAAAAAATTAACCAAAAATAGTGTGAAATAGTGAGTTTAGACAAAAACAAAAATGTGAAAAAAAAATAATGAATCGCTACGGGAATATATTAAATGATTTTGAATTTGATGTGTACTTAATATATATATATATATATGTAAAGGAGAAAAGTTAAATATAAATATATATATATATATGTATATAAAAAGAAGAGTAGTGTTTGTTTGTGTGAAAGAAAAATACCTCGATACAATTGTGGAACGCTGAAACCAATGTGAAGCAATTGTTGTTCGGGGTAACCATAACTCTTCTGCACCGCGCCCGATCACTCGCCCTGTCTCTCTTTCTCTCTCTTTCTCTCACTCTGCCTCTGTTTTTTTTTCACAGCCCTCTTTTACTCTTAAACGCTGTAAGTAAGAAAAACTGGATGGCGCAGAGAAAAGGATCTGCACTGCAAAAGTCCTTTTTTTTTTTGTAATGCTTAAACACAACCAAAGCCAGCACAAGAGGGACCAACCAACCTTCTCTTTTATAGTTTTGCATAGTTGTATTAAGTATATATACATATATTTTTTTATAGTTTGTTTAATTTTTATATCTTTTTGTTTTGTTCTTCTTTCGATTTGTATAGTTTTTTGTTAAGCTTTTGTCTCGCTTTAGGTTTCTTCTGTAAAAATAGATGTGGCAGAAACGAAAACAAAAAAATTGGTAACAAAAAAAAAATGATCGTTGGTAGAATGTTGAAACACAGTTGTTGTTATTTTTTTTTCTTCTTTTTAATAAACTTTTTCTTTGTTGTTGTTTGTTGTTGTTGTTGTATTCATTGCCTTTTCAGTTGTTGTTGTTGCGCTGTATTTTGTTTTTTGTTTTTTTCTTAACTTATTATTTGTTGTTTTTGTTTTCTTCATTTCATTCTTAGTAATATTAAATATTATTTTTACTATAAATATTTTTAGATATAGGTATAATGCGTGTGTGTGTGTTTTGTGTCTGTGTATGTGTTAATCTTTCACATAATTTATAATGCATCTTTATGCTAAATGTGGGTATGTATTAGTGTGTGTGTGTGCGTTTGTTGTTGTTGTTTTTTTTAATTATTATTATTCTTATAAGTTTTCCTGCCCTATCAATGCTTTGCGTCGCCTTTAGCTAAGATTTTTACTATTTTATATGCTTTGAGTTTATTTTATTTTATTTTATATTTATTTTTATAATTTGGCTTTGCATGTATGTGTGTGTGTGTGTGTGTGTATGTAGAGCGGAAAAAAACCTGGCTCCTCTTAAATATTTTCTGTTCTTGAAACCAAAAAATGCTATATATATTATTATATTTTTAAAAATTTTGTTGTAATATTTTTTACGTGTTAATTATTTTTACAAGATTTTGAGCGTGTTTACATGTGTGTTGTGTGTGTGTGTGTGTAAAATGTTGTTTTGGTTTTACTTTTTTTTTTGCATTTTTCTTTTCGGCTTTAATTTCTTTTATTTCATTTTCATAAAGAAAACAGTTTTTCATGCGTAGGCAGCTTTGGGGTTTGGACAAAACCAAAATATATAAAAAAAAAAAATTATAAATAAATTGTTTGCGCATTTTTTCGGCACTTTTTTTGTTTTTTAATAACAGCAAGTCAATACAAAATAAAATTAAAAAATTAAAAAAAAAAACCTTAATAAAAGCATAAGCATATTTCGATTTATTTCTCAATGTGTGTGTGTGTGTGTTATCAATCAGCAAAGTACAAAGCTCACGCTCAAAAAAACAAAAAAAAATGTTGCTGTTTTTTTCTTTTTAATGTTGAATTGTTGTTATTGTTATTGCTGCTGTGGTGTTCAAAATAATGTTGAAACATGTTGTTGTTGATTAGTTTATGTATTTATATTATTATTGTTTTGTTGTTTTTTGTTTTTTTTTTGCTGTTTATTTAGTTTAATATTAAAAATTTGTATATATTTAAATTTATTTAATGCAATTTGTTGTTTACTTTTTAATCATTTCTATATTTTTGCTTTTTCATTTTTTTTTTTCTTGGTTTCCTTGTTTTTTACTTTTATTTGATTTACTTTTTCTTTTTTTATTTGATTTTTTCAATTTTTTTTTGTTTTTTTTTTTTTGAAAAAACGTGCAAACAATGTGTAAAGGGGAAAGCCGACAGCCGAAAAATAAATAATAAAATGCTTTCAAAATACATTTGATTATTTGTTTTCAATATACTTTTCCTATGTATATGCACATAAATATATATATGTATACATATATATACTTAATATGCGAATGCATGGAGTCAAAAATAAAAACAAACTCCATGTTGTCTAGACTTGACTCGGTTTGTTCATACTTCTGTTATACATATATATAAGGAATTTCTTCTCTTATTTGATTGCAGTCTGTCTGTGCGGTCTGTCATCTGCGTCGCTTTTTTTGTTTTGTTTTTTGTTTGTTTGGTTCCGGAGAGCTTTTGCTCCATTGACATCGAGTTTTAAAAATTACGTAGTTGATGTTTATTTCATATTCTTTGCTTTTTGCTTGATGTAGTTTTTGTTTTTTTTTTTTTTGTAATTTATTGCTTGTTGTATACACATATTTAAAGTACATAAGTAGATAATTTCAGATCGTTTGCCTCGTCCTTCTAACCCTATAAATTATTTATGTATTAACTAACTTACGAGTTAGTATTTTAATTACTTTTGTTTTTGCTCAATTTTCTTTTTTTTTCTCCAAGTCTCAAGTATTTACTCGTAATTGTTGCTGTGTGTGTTTGTGTGTGTGTTTGTGTGTGTGTTTGTATATGTGTGTATGTGTGTTTGTTTGTGTGAGAGTTTATACATAGATTTGTGCTTGTTTCTTCAGTATGGTTCTCTTGGAAGTACTCTTTAGATCTATTTTGGAAGCGTTGACATAACTTTTTTTTTACAAATTTAACAAAAAAAAAAAAATAAAAATAAAACAAACAAACAGGAAAACAAGCACAGTTCACATATAAACAAAACTTGAGGATACGATCAGTAATTAACATTCAATAAAATTCCATAATATTCCCCAGGGCCTGAAATTTGTTGATCGGACAAACGTTTTATTTTTTTGTTTTTTTGTTGTTTTTTGTTAAGAATTATACATTAAACAATTAAATTAAATTGTGTGTGTATTGAGTATGTAAAATTAAACACATGTATTTCAAACTCTCCTTCGAATTTCGCTGCATTACGTATGCGTATGTGTGTATGTGTGTGTGTTTTGTTAAATTTGTTGTGCCTAGCTAACTACTTACTTAACCACCCGCATTCTCACCGTCACCCAGTCGCCCCCTCCTCTTTTTATCTCACGATTTAAGAATAGATTACATATTAATTTACGTATATGTATTCGTTACTAACTGGTGTTTGTTGTTCTTGGTTGGGGTTTTTTTTTTTGCTTTTTTTTTTGTCATACTTTCTTATTTTACACATTGTCTGCAAGTGTATTTTAATATCAATTTCAATTTGAGTTTCAATTATTTTTCATTGCATATTTCTGTTTGTTTTTTTTTCGTTTCTTATTTTTATTGCTATTGTTTAAATAATGCACATATGAATTGTGTGTGTTTTGTGGTTTGCATTTTATCATTGTTTCATCATTTTCAATTATTAAGTTGGGGTGTTTAACTTCTTTCCTTCAGACTATGCATATATATATATAAATATATATCTGCTGCATTCACATCCTAAAAGTCTGTCCGTATGGCGTAAGCGCGAGTGTGTGTGGGTGTGTGTGTGTGCGTGAGGCAAAGAGCTGTTTGGCGCCCTAAAAAGTATGCAGCAACTGCATGAGTTGTCGAGTGTTAGAAGCTAGCTGCTACGAATTGAATGACAAAAGCCTAACTGATAGGGAAGCCAAACTACTGAATGCTATTACAGTTCGAAGCACGTAGTGTTGTATAATGTATAATGAGAGAGCATTTTATAAGTGTTGAATAAATAATTGAGAGCATATACAAAAATTCCATTGCTTTATTTATTTGTTCAGTATTTGATGAGCATAATAAAAAAAAAAGAAAAAACTAGTTGTAGTAGTTAAATAAATAATCAGAAACCAGTTACAAAATGTATGAAAATGTTATTAGATTAATGAGAATACAATATACAATAATTGACAGTGATTAAGAGACTAATAGAATAATAGTAACAAATATGAGTAGCAAAATGCGTACTACAAACTGTTCACAACTAGCCGTACTAACAGTTTTTTTAGAAATAACAATAAAACGTTGTTTCTTTTTGGGTAGTTTAGTTGAGACATTGATTGAACTTGATTGATGAGAAAAATGTTCTATACATAATTACAACATGAGTGAACGGACGAGCAATAAACAAACAGAAAGAGATAAATGATAATTAGGTATATTGAGTGTGTGTGTGTATTGATTGGCTTGGTAACGTTCGATGTAGGGCCTGTTTGATTGATTGATTGATTGATGTCAGAGAAGTGCACTTTTTACAAGTCAGCATCATCATAAAACATCGTCTATTAAATTTATAGTCATTCGACATTATATATATATATATATATATATAGATAAGGAAGCGTATATTCACAATTAAATTGGCAGAAGTTGATGTAGTTGTGTTTGTGTGTGTGTGTGTGTAAATGTGAAGAACTATGCACTACTGATGGATTGAAAGATCATATTTACAATGTATATACATATAAGAATATACGCACACACAAATATAAATAGTACGTTCATAGATTGCTTTTCATTCATGCGTTCTTGTTATTGTGAGGTTGTCTTTAAAGTTTTCTTTTCTCCTATCTCTCTCTTTCTCTCTCTCTATCATGTTTTTGTTGTACATATATATAAATCGACGCTACTCTTTGATATTTCCATTTGTATTTTTTTTTAGTTCTTCATGTTATTTTTTTCTTTTTGGGTTGGTTAATTCATTGATTGATTGCTTGATTGGTTGGTTGGTTGATTGGTTGATTGGTTGGTTGGTTGGTTGGTTGAGTGGTTGGTTCGTTCATTACTTTCTTTTTCAGATTGGCTGCCCCCAATACACAATTGCTTCACGATTTTTTTCAGCATATTCTCATAATAATCATAATAATAATAATATTGGTAATAATAATGGTTCTTTTTAATGTTTGTTTTAGTTTTGTTTTGTTTTTTCAAAAGACTTAAAAATTATAAGAGCTTGCATACGTAAGCTTCTATTTCATTCTTTTTGTATTTGTTTCTTTTATTTAAGATAAACTTGTTGGTTGTTGATGTTAAACGTTCTTAACTTTTTTTCTGTTTTCTGGTTGTTTGTTGTTGAATTTGCATATGTATATATATATAGAGATTTATATATATACATATATATTTCAATATTAAAGAGATGCTGTATGTACAGACACACATAAATATATACATACATATGAGGATATATATATATACATATATATATATATATATATATATATATGATTCTATGTGTATATATGTATACATATGCATGTGTATATATAAACAAGTTTTTACTTTTGTGTTTCATTTAAAAATACAATTCGTTTAATACCTAACAAATGCTTAAATACAATATCTATATGCATATACATATATTATAAGGTTTATATATACGTATAACTACGCCTAAATAGTACTAATATATATATATATATATATATATATATATATATATGCTATATATATAGATATATATATATACATATATATCTCGATAGATAACATATCAGTTTGCAGTTGTGTGTGAGTGTGTGTCTGTGTTTGTGTGTGTGTTAGGGTTTGCTTGTTAAATAGTTTAAGAATTTTGTTACTATAATATTATAGCCAAGAATTTTGCACTGCCATTATTCCGTAATAACTATTGGAAAACATATAGCTAATCAAAAAAAAAATTCTACTGAATGCCATTAAAAAAAAAAACAATATGCAGCAACAATTTGTTTAACAAATTCAAATGCTGCTTAAATTACTTAAAAGCTCTTGAAAATATTTATTTATAAATTTATTTACTTGGAAATTTACATTGAGATTTGAGGCTTGAAAGAAATACTAAGCGTTTTACCCAAATGTCATGTTATATTTTTTTAAATATATATATATAGATATATATTTATTTAAGTAAACGCATATTGCACTTGTCATGAACTTTGTTCTGGGCATCAAAAAAAAATATATATGTTTTGAAATTTCATTTTAAAAAATGTGTTTTTTCTTTGTGGCTGGTTACAGAGAAAATGGCAGCAAAACGGATATTGAAGGGGGGGTGGCGGCTTGGACAGACAGCACACCTACACTCGCGCACACACGCATAAACACACCCACGTGCACAATATCTCTGCGTTATTTTGAAATCATTTTAACTTGGCTTATTTTGTGTGGTGTGTGTGTGTGTGTTGTGCGAGTGTGTCGTATGTGTAGTGTGGGTGTGTGTTAATTAATTATAGGTGTTACAAAAAAAAAAACAAAAACAACAAAACAACACTGCACAAGAGCGCCATCTAGCGCAAGGCTCACTCACTCTTGCGCTTACACGCCTAGCTCGCTCGCTCTCTTTCTATCGCTCGCTCTATCTCTGTCTAATTCATTCACAACGTACACGCTCAAATTTTGTATTATATGCTTGTTATTCTGTTTTTATTATTTCCTTCTTTTTTTTATCTAGTCTTATTCAAAATTATCAACTAAAATAAACACAATATATATATATAATATAAATCTATAACTATATACATATGTATATGTATATATATATAGAGAAAAAATTACTAAGCTTTAAACTCTGTTCAATTCGTTCACTTTCCCATTATACAATGCTCCTGATCATTTATTATTATTTACGCATATTTTATATAATAATATAGAATGATATCTATATGTATTGTGGTGTTGCCTACTCTTACCCTTAAACGCTTTACAACACTGTCTGTCAACTACTGATAAAACACTCTCTCATATCTAACGCTCTCGCTCTTTATCCTAGTTTCTGTTCATTTACTCTCAATGTATATGCATGTGTGTGTGTGTGTGTGAGTGCCTATTTCTTTCCACATTGTTCCGTTACGTTTCGTAATGTTTTCAGCGAGCTTGGCTTACACAGAACTTTGGACTTAAAACTGATTTCTTTCCATAATAGGTTTTTTTCGACTAACACTTTCAGCTTAATTTTAAATAATCATAATCAAATTCAATATACAATAAACTTTATCATAATCGGAAAAAAAAATAAAAAAAAATTGTTGCATGTTTGTTTATGACATATGTAGTTGTTGTTGTTGTTTTTTATATATATTTTGTTTCACATATAGGTTATATACGCGCTTGTGTGTGTGTGTGTATTGTGTGTGCATTTTGTGTGTGTGTGTGTGTGTGTTTCTGCATTGTTGTTGCTTTTCTTTTCTTTTTCCTCATGTTTTGTTCTTATTTCAATCTTTAAACGTTTCGTTTCAAATATATATAGATATATATATGCATATGTATATATATATATATATACATATATAAAGTTTTTTCGGGGATAGGGTCTTAAAAAAAAAACAAACAAACAAACAAACAAATCACGTCCTAACCTGCTTCACTGTCGCTCGAGTCACTCGAACTGCTATCACTCGAACTCGAGGACGATGAATCGCTGGAACTTGAACTAGACGACACAGGATTCGCTGGCTGCACAGCCTCCACTTTGCTCGATGTGGTCTCATCTGTAAGAGCAACAAGGATATGACAAATATTAGAAATCGTTATAATAAAATAAACATACATGAATTCTGATTATACACATATATTACGACTGCAAACATTTTATTTTTAATATTTAGGATATTTTAACTGTATTAAATTGTTTGCAACCATGATAAACATATATATTTAATTATAATTATGCTTACCTTTCTTGGCTGTCTTCTTGCTAGCGCCCAATTGGCCCGTTACATCTTGTAACCGTTTCTCCAGCTCCTGTTTCTTTTCGGCCATTTGCTCATCCTTTGATTTGCCGGAAGGCTTTTTATCTGTAAAAAGAAAATGCTTGATATTAATATTGATGATCGTGTTAACATTTTAACAGCTTAGGGCTGGCTCAAAGCGGTTAGTGATGTGAGACAGCATATATATTCTTTAGAAAGATATAGAAAGAAAGAGGGAAATGGTAAAGACAGTTTGGTATTGGATAGAGCAACAGTCATTAAAGAGCTCAACAATAGAGAATTTACCCAAAATTAAAAGTTAATTTTATACATAATATGCATGCTTTTGAGCGTTAATTGGTTCTTCTTATTTTCCTTTTTTTTTTTTTAATTGTCTTTTTCTTTCTTTTCTTTAAACACACAAGAATGCAAAATGAATCTAGGCGCATGCAATGTTATTTTTATGCTTTATAGATATTATTTTTGGACTACGCTACATAAAACAAACATTCCAAGTTTTTTTTTTATACCCTTGCAGTGGAGTAAAATCATTTTATTCAGCTGTCTAAGAGAACTCGGCTTTTTCAGAGGCTTGGCCGCAGACTATATATATCGCCGATTCGCAATATATCCTAAACATTCATGTAGTTTTGTTTGTTTACAGATATCTAAATTGAGTTTGTATATACAAATAACAATGTTTTTATTTACTAAGACTTTGATACAAAAAATAAAGAACAGCTCTCATAAAAAGATACTAATATCTGCAAGGGTATTAAATATTCGGCAGCCCGAAGATATTTTTCCTTGTTTTTTATTTAATTTTTTTTTTCACACTTAAAAAGTCTTGCAAGAGTCGCAAAAGATAATGAAACAAACAAAAATAAGTTTTTAAATAGATAGAAACTTAAGATATTTCTTTAGATTTAAACTTTGTATTTTTTTTTTCTTTTTTGAGAGTTTAGCTAACTAAACATGTGACCACTAAAGTAATTTGCACAATTACAATAAATTATGCGCATTATTTTTATTTCAAATTTTTTTTCTTTAATAAAAAATTTGGAAAATTTGTATAGTTTCGTTTTGTTGTCGATTTCGATTGAATATATAACTTTGATCAAAACAAATGCAAACAGCAAAACGCAACGTCACTCAACAAAATGAATTTTATGATTATTATTTGTTACAAATACAATTAATGGATTTTTATAAAAATTTTCGAGCATTGCTTCTATTTCTTGCAGTTGTTGTTGCTGTTCTTGATGTTCTTGATGTTGTTGTTGTTGTTGCTATTGTTCTTGTTCTTGTTGTTGTTTGTGGTCTCGGTTTAGTTACAAACTTACAATATGGCTTACGTGTTTTTTTGCGCAAACACGACGCCACATAGCTTTCTAGCTCGCGCAGCGTCGACGGCTTCAGCGTCTCGAAATCGATCTCAATCTCATCCGGATTCGAGTCGCGCAGCGATGGCTCCCGATTTTGTATAATGTGCACCACACGTCCCAGTTTGTCACCTGCCACACAAAAAAGCAAAAACAAATTAATCGGTTAATAAAGATTAATCAATTCGATTTATACATATATGCCATATATATCGGTGTCAACATGGAATCACTTTTACTTTCGTGGAAATTCTTGAAATTGGCTAGACCAAATTATAGCATTACTTTCAAACTATAATATGCTCTTGAGTCTCAGCTCAATCTGGATGTTTTCAAATTATTTCACAGTTGACTCCAAATATATATATAAATATATATATAAATATCATATATTGTCGTTTAGTTTGGCTCAGCTCACCTGGCAATTTGTTAATGTCGAGGGATAGCTGTCGCTTCTCATCGTAGGACATGGGCTTGGCGGTGTCCTCCTCCTCGGAATCGAAGTTCATTACCTGGCTGGGCTTCTTTTTGCTGCTGCCGCGGGCGCCAGCACCACCGCCGGCACCGGCACCGGCCCCACCGGCTCCAGCGCCGGCATTGCTGCTGCTCTTGGCGCGTTTCGCGTTTGTGGCACTGCTGCCACCGCTGCCGCCGCCACCGCCGCCGGACGCAGCACCCGCGCCGCCGACACCGGCTGCACCAGCAGCTGCATTGCCCGCCGCACCGCCGGCCGTAACGCCAGCGCCGCCCTTGGCGCCGCGCTGTCCCTTCACTTTAGCACCTTTACTGCCGCCACTGCCGCCGCTGCCAGCACCGCCGGCACCAGCAGCCGCACCAGCTGCCAGTGCATTGGCCAGAGCTCCGGCCGCTGCCTTGCCACCGCCGGCCGCAACGCCCGCCGCATTAACGCCGGCCGCATAGCCACCACCAGCGGCGGCACCGCCGCCCGTCAGCTGGCTCATGGCCAGGGCCATGTCGTGGACCAGTGTCGCCGCGCCGGGCACACCGCCAGCAACGCCGGCAGCGCCGGCACCCACCAGCGAACCGGTTAGCAGCGCCGACAAATTGGCGCTGGCTGCGCCGGCCGCATTCAGAGCGGACACATTGGCGGGCATTGTGACGCCGCCGTGTGTGGCATTGCCGGTGCTGGGTGCATGCTGATGGTGGGCACCGCCGCTGCCACCACCGCCGCCGCTGGCGCTGGCCGGTCCCAGGCTCTTCTTTTTTTCCTTGAGTTTTTTCTTTGCCTTCTTTTTGGCGGACGCCTCCTCAACCAGTTTGCGTATCTCCTCCTGCAGTCCCAACAGCTTGGACTCGAGCATTTTGAGCTTGGCGCTGCGCTCCTCGTCCGAGTTGGACTCGTTCTCGGTATCGCTGGAGTCCTCGCTGGATGAGTCGCTCGCATCGTGCTTCGATGTGCTCGAATAACCATGATGATGATGGGCCGCATTCGCCACGGGCTCATCGGGTATATTCGCGTAGCGCATCTCGAAGACGTCCTGCAGTTTGCGTCCCATCGCGACAACATCATGATCTGGCGGATTGTATTTGTAGCAGTTGGTGAATATTAATCGAACATCGGCCGCAAATTCCGGTGCACTCTTATATTCGCGATTGTCCATTTTACGCTTAACCGTTCCCAAATCCATTGGCTTCTTAATGATATCGTGATAGTCGTGCAGGCCCAAAAGTTCAGCGTCCACCGGTTTATAAAATGGCCAGGCATAGCCGGAGTGCTTCTTTGAGAACAGCTCCTTGAGTATCTCATTGCATGACTTCAGTGCATCCGATAGTTTCTCCTTGGATTTGGCGCCAGCAACACCGCCAACGGCGCCACCGGCAACCATACCAACCACACCAGCGACACTCAATGGTGACATTGGATAGCCCGAGCCCTGGAATGTAAGATCCTGGTGGTTTTCAAATTGATCGATTTCGTGGTTTCGATTGTCGTGGTTCGATTGGTGCGTGGTGTGTGTGCAATGACAACGATAACCATAACGATGATCAAAACGAAAAAGATATATAAAGAAAAAAAATAAAAGTAGAAGAAAACAAAGCGGCAATGGGTTAGAGAGCATTCAAAAAATTCAATGTACAATATTATTTCATTAGATTTTTGTATTTATTCACATACATAAATATATATATAGGTTATGTAAACGTTTTTAGAGCTGCACAACGATCAATTAGTCGAACGATAGCAATGGATATTTATCGTTGCATCGATAAATTTATCGTTTTCAGCTTAAATACGCATTGTAATGATCTCAAATCATAAGTGTAAAAGGCAAAGGCAGCGTTTAATACATGAGTTTATTGTTATTTTTGTTGTTGTGTTGTGTGTGTGTGTGTGTGAGAGAGAGTGTAAATGTGTTTGTGTGTGTACGTGTGTGTGCTTGTGTTTTTGTGTGCATCGGAAACGCTTAGGTACAAGGAACTCTACACCCAAATTTGCAGCAGAGAGCTCTACATATTAACATATTTATTAATCTGTTTAGTCACACATACCAACATTTATGCGGGCTTTTGGATCAATCAGATGTTTTAAGAACATCGGGCATTCATTCAATTTCTATTGTTAACTATCGAATATTTTCTAAAATTAAATCAAGTCAAGCTAATTAATTTTTTGCCGGCGCCCGAGCATGGACCAACTAAAGGTAACTGCAACAACTGTACATAATAAATATTAAATGTAACATCTCCATATATTAGTTAACACGATTTCTGATCCCTCAAAAGTACCGTCATTAAATAAATATTCAATGTATGTACTTTATAAGCTGGCAAGGCAAATGAACAAACATTTTTAGTTTGTTCATGTTATATACATTTTTCAAAGTGGCGCCCGCGCAGGGACCTTAATAAATGTAACAATTATGGCTTCATCAGTTAATTTAACTTTTACAACAAATTCAGATACACAAACAAGACAAAGAAACTTACTCACAACTATAAATTCCCATCAATTTATCTTAAAATAGCTATAATCTCTAAACAATCTTTTAAAAAAACTTGATTTTCAAAGAATCTTTAAGGCTCTAAATATGGATTTAAAGCTTGTAAAACCAATTTTTTTCCATGTGTATTCTGTATTGTTTTTGGGCGGGTTCATGACATCTATCAGTTTACAATGTTTTGGGTACACACGCACACACAGTGGCATCCATGCAGTCCACACAGAGATCCACATACACACTTACACACACACATAATTTAATTGTTTCTCTTTGCATTTTGGCAAAACAAAAATAAACAACGTCTGACAATTGCCTCTTACCTTTTTGCCAATTACCTGACGATTCGATTCCCGTCGCGTCGCTATTTTGGCCGCTTTGGAGTCCATTTGGGCGTAGGGCGATTCAAATGCGTTCGCTGTGGGCGTTGTGGTGTCCGCCTTCCGTTTGACGCCCTTCTTCATTTTGGCCGGCTGCTGTGGCGGTATTACGGCATCGACAACGCCCACACCGACGCCCGCCGTACTATTCACATAGGCCTGTACCGCGTTGGCGGCGTTCACGGCAGCCGTTGGTATTGTTACGCCCCCGGCGCCATCGAGTGCGGCTGCTGCCACCGCCGCCGCTGCTGCCGCCTGCGCCTGGGCAACCGCTTGTGCCGCCGCATTGCCGTCGAGCAGGGAGCTGTTGCTGTTGAGCGATGTCTGTTGGCCGCCGGCACCGTAGCCGGCACCGCCGCTCTGCGCAGGATTTAATAGGCTGGCCATTGCCGCGTTTAGCGCTGCCGCATTTGTTGCGCCGGGCCCCGCACCCGCCGCAGCCGCCGCCGCTGCCGCTGCCATCGCAGTGGTCGTTGTATTCGTGCTGCCCGGCACCGTATGCGGTGGCATTGTGCTTATCGGTGGTATGGACGGTGCAACGCCTCCGGCCGTTGATGAAACCGTACCGCCCATGGCGGAAACTGGTCGGGCGTTAGCTGCTGCCGCTGCAGCGGCTGCTGCTGCCGCGGCTGCTGCCGCCGCCGCCGTTACCGCTGCCGCTGACGATGCTGACGTTGGCGTTGACACCGCTGACGCTGACTGCGACAAGCCCATCGCTGGCAGCTGTGAGGATTGCGCTGATTTGCCGCCAGCTGTTGTTGGTGTACTGGCCGCCGAGGCTGGTGTTCCACTATTGCTGGTGACACCGCCAGCACCGAGACCACCGGCACCGCTGCTGGCCGCCTTTGGTGTGGCCGGTGTGCGCTGTTTCTTTTTGCCACCCTTTGCCGTAACGGGCTCCAGTTCGAGCTCCTCCTTGGGCATCGATTCGATCTTCTGTAGAAATACCTTCTCTAACGTTTGGGCCATAACAACAACATCTTCGCCAGGCTTGTTGTAGACATAGCAGTTGGTGAACATCGTATTAAAGTCATGTATGGCCTCCTTGGCCGACCAATAGTAGTTGTTCTCCAAACGTTTCTTGATCGTCCCCATATCCATTGGCTGTTTGATAATCTTGTGATAGTCGGGCAGGTTCAGTTTCTTGGCATCGACGGGCTGTTGAAATGGCCAAGAGAAATGATGCTTCCAAATGACCTTCATCACGGTTTTAATTAAATATTGCAATTGATTTGTATTGCGTCCCGGTCGCTCCTGTGGCGGCACAACCGGTGGCTGTACAATGCCATTGATTGGCTCCACAGCGGGCTCATAACGTGGCGGTGGTTCGTTGGATGACATTGTTGTTGCTGTTGTTATTGTTGTTATTATTGTTGTTGGGGCTCCTCCTCCAGTTGTGATAATTAAATAAATCAGCTAATTTTACTTTTGCTGCTGCTGCTGTTGCTGTTGTTGCTGCTCAAAGTGACTGAGACGGCCGACGCACACACACCACAACGCACACACGCCCGGGGCCGTCTCGTCCTGTTCACGCGTCCTTTTTTGTACGCCCCGCTGCTCAGAGCAGCCAGTGATGCACTGCTCGACTGCAGTTCCTTCTGCTGCTGCTGCAACTGCAGTTCCTTCTGCTGCTGCTGCTGCTGCTGCTGCTGCTGCTGCTCCTCCTTTTGCTTCTGCAACTGCTGCAGATGTCCTCCAATCTTTCAACGACTAATGCTGCTGCTGCTGCTTCTTCGACGGCTGCTGTTGGCTTTTGTGTCCGTTGCATGCTCAGCAAATTGTTATCAACTGAAACAAAGAAATGATCGATTAATTGAATTTGTTAACAAATAATTGCGTGCACTTTATTAAATTATGACTATTATTTACCACCACTTGCCGGTGTCGTCGTGGCGCTGCTCCTCCAGATGTCAGTTTTAATTTGCTGTTTCGAATTTAGTTCAGTTTCAGTTCAATTGGCATTATGATGGCCAATTTTTGTTTTTTTTTTTCTGTTTTTGCTGTCGAAAGTGGAAGCGATTCTTGCTCCTTTGCTCCTCCACTTCCTAAGCTGCAGTTGATGTTGATTTGATTATTCAGTTAGTTGTTATTTATTGTTGGGTGTTCAGCCAAACAGCGAGTCTGCAAGAGATAAAGCAAAATAAAAACAGTTAATGCGTTGATTAAATCAATCTTACGATTATCTTCTTATCGTTCGACAATGCCTTTTCAATATATTGGCAAACGATATCGATTTATACACATACATGTATATATATTTGTGATATAAACAAAAGTATCTGCGGTAAATATGAGGCAAAACTGTAAACACATACAATTTTTTGTTTTTTTTTTTTTAATTTTTTTTCGATACCGGCCGGGTTTTTACCGGGACTTTTCATTTTAACAAATTTTGCTTTAAATAATTATTAGAACAATTTTACGCTGTACACACACATTTATATATATATGTTGCCTATGGATGCATGTGGGCTAACGGAGCGCGGAGAACTGCTATTTAGTTTTTTGTTACATAAACAACAAAATGCTATACGATGAGCAGTTAAAATAAACAAAATACAAACACACACACAAATACAAAAGCATACACGCACAAGTCACGATGATTCTCCCGCGTTCGGCAAATGCAAAATGCAACAAACGAAATACAAGCACACAAAAAGCAAATATAAAATACATACATATATAAAAACAAGAAAATACTGCAGATTTTATTTTTATTGTTTTTATATATTTTTGTTTTGGGATTCACTTCATTTTCTATGACAATTTTCTTTTAAACACACACACGCTGCTGCTGCAGCTGCTGCTGTTGCGCTTCTTCTTTGGATTTTTTGTATTACGCTTTGGCTTGGCCTTTATTTTCCTTTTTTTGTTTTTTCGTATCTGTGCGTTATATTTCGGTGTGTGTGTAATTTACTTTGCCGCCGTTTTGGCACTCACGGCAACAGCGCAAACGGCACCAGTCAACAAGAGCGGCGAGACAACTTTCGAAATTCGAAAATGAGAGACAGCGTGAGAGTGAGAAAGAGCATCCAGCACACACACACACACACACGAGACGAGACGCGACTTGCTCACATATAGAGCCGTCCCGTTTGCACGCATGTCTGGCTTTGAAATGCTGCTTTAAGCAGCGCGATAAAATAAAAATAATTTTAGATACAAATTAAAAAGTATTAACATCTTCTTCTAGGAATATTTAACAATTAGAATGTTATGAAATAAATTAGAGCCCTTCTTCGAAAATAACTTATTTAAAAAATAAAATATAGTAACAATGCAAATTTCACTATTTAGCAATTCACGTATGCTCCGACGAACATTACTTCTTGGCTGGCTTCGGTTTTTTTGCAGCAGCTTTTTTCGGTGCTGCTGCCGACACAGCCTTTTTGGGCTTAACACTCGTAGTCTTGGGTTTTGGCGTCTTTGGTTTTGCTGCGCTTGACTTGACCTTTGCTATAGTAGGTTTAGCTTTCACGGTTCCTTCCATTCGCAACTGCAGTCTTTAGGTACTTTTTAATGAATGGGGCTAGTTTACGGGCATCGCACTTGTATGTGACACTGATATATTTCTTAATTGTCAGTAAGGATGAGCGTTCCTTTAAATTTTTTATGGAATTGCTGAGTTGGTGGATGTGATGGCGGAGCAGCTGTCTTCTTTGACTTCAATGTGGATGCTGCCTTTTTCGTAGCCACCTTCGCGACTAGGGCTGACGGGGAAGCCACAGGAGATGGAGATGTTGCAATTGCAGAATCAGTCATTTTTACTTCACTTTCACAACCGAAAACACTTTTTAAATCTGAAATGTCGTTGAGTGAGGCCTGCATGAGTGCTTGGTGTTGTTGGAAGAAATTCACCACACCGCCAACTTAACTTGGTTATGTTCCGTTCCAGCAGTAGCAGGCAAAACATGATTCATACTCATATAGTCTCTTTGTTTGTTGTTGTTGCACATTACAAGCACTCACACATACATAAACAAGCACATGAAAACAAAAAGGCATACGTAATTTTTGTTTTAACACCCTCACCCTCAATTCTGGCATTGTAGCGATATTGCTGAGCGGCAAGGAATGGTTTTAAAGCTCTGACGGCCACCACAAACAACAAGCACACACACACACACACACACACACACACACACACTCACAATCAAATTCACACCACGAACAGTTCTCTCGCACAGTGTGTTGCTGGCTACTAGCCTGCACAGTGGGTTTGCGCTCACATAAATATGTCGTGCAATTTGTAAACAATAGACACCACAAAATTATTGCAACTCGTCACATAGCCGTAGCACCCACTTATTTATATACATACATACGCACTAATGTAGGTGAACACATTCTGTATTTATTTTATATATGCCGGCCGGCAAAAGTGTATCTGTGATTTTGCTTTCACTTCGAAACTGCTTTTTAAAAATACACAAACTAAAAATTACCACGAAAAATATACACACATTTAACCAGTGTAGGCATGAGTGTGAGGGCGAATATTTCGTATTTTTGACTGCTGACTGTAAATTTGCGGTTACGGTTTGTTGCCGACCGCTAACAAAAAAATTCTGTGACGCGAATTTAATACGGAAGAACATCGAAAAACAACAAGAATTAACAGTAAGTTAGCAAAAAGTGTAGACATATGCTTGTCGATTGAATATTTTTATAACGCGCAATTATTTGTTAAACAAAAGGGAGAAGGAAAAACAAAAGCCAACGCCAATTGCAGTAGCAGCAGCAGCAGCAGACGGGCGAGCTTCTATTCTCTCTTTCCCTCTCACGCTCTTTCTCATTCTCACAACAAAACAAAACATTAACTGGTAACACACACACGACAAGCAAACGTGCTGATGTCCGCTGTTCTGTTGTAATTATGTAGTACAGTAGACGACTTTGAGTTTTCAACAAAATTTTTACGTAGAACGCAACAACAAAAACAGCAACAACATCAACGTAGCGCGAATGTATGCTCGGCTTGCTCTTCGTGTTGAGAGCGAACCCGAAACGAGCGTTCGTCGTGCTTCGTGTTTGCATTTGTATATGTAACGGACCGCACCATATACTCGTCGTATGTGTGTGTGTTCATGTGCATGTATGCATGTACGTGTGAATATGAATTCAAGGCAAACACGATGGTGACGTCGATTTAGAAGAAGCAGCAAAAGCAATGGCATGCATTTAACACTAAGCGCCGCAAAAGGCGGGTGGGGGTCAGAACAAAAAAAGAGAGAATAAAAAGCCAATTTAGTTTTTTTTTTACACCGGGTGGCTAACAGATAAATTAACATTACTGTTGCGTATTTATGGAATGGCTATAAATGTTGATTGAGAGTTTTGGCCACAGAAAAAGGAAGAGAAAAGCACGTTGCAAAGTTCGTTTATCAACAAAGGTCAACAACAATTTCCGTCACATTTCGCAAAATGTGCTCTATAAATGTATACATGTATATGTTTGTATTTGCATTCTGTGTGCACATTCATACGTACAATTTCATTCAAACTCAAGCAGAAAGCCCACGTTCATTAATATACATATGTATGTATATATATATACATATTATTTTTTTTTGGATGCATGCACTTGAACTACGCGCAAAAAATTTTATTTAAATAAATAAAATACGAGTGATCCACACACTCCCATCCATGCAGGCATAGCACTGCACAGTGTCGTGACTGAGCACTTCGGGCTAAAAATCATGGGTTAGAGTGGGACAACAATGCGCTACGTAATATATATTCCAAATGCAAATATGGCGGCAGCGGCACGAGACACACACACACAGAAAGAACAGCAAAGACCCGAGAGAGGTTTTGTGTTTGTATTTGTCAATATGTGAGCACGAACGAGCGAGTTTCTCGTCTCTTTTTCGATGCCAGAGTTCGAAAGTGAAAAAGAAAAACGCAGGCGGCAAAGAGCAGCAGGAACTGTTGTTGTTACGGCTGCTGCTGCTGCTATTGTTTGCGCGTATCTGCAAGTATGTGACGACTACTGTAACGATACGGAGTGCGACTACGTCACGAACGAATAAATGTCGAATCGAAAATGCCGCGCCGAAGAGAGCGCGGAATGTTGACTGCCTGCCCATCTACCCGGCCTCTGCCTCTGCGCGCCTCTAGGTTAATAAATCGTGCTAATAGTGGCACGAATTTAAAGCCGGTTTGCATGCAGCAGCAAACCAAACCACTGCAGTCTCAGATGCCGTTTACAGCAAAAGCATCAATGAAATTGCGTGTCGCCTAATCTTCCTCCCCCTCTCTCTTTTCTATAATTCGACAGGACAATAAGAAACAAATGTAGTGCCTAATACATTGCTATATATACATATAGTATAGTATATAGTATATATTGATATATACACATATATATAGCATAGTATATATGTAAAACGTGATTAAATTGCACAATAAGTAAGCATGCTGGAATTCCTGCGATTTTTGATTTTGCGCGCCAAATGCAATTGTCACACACATACAACCACGCACACTGAGATGCGCAGGCAGATGCAGCGGTGAGATGGCAAATAAATACACTAAAAGCTCATGCCGGTTATATTTTGTTTACTTCTTTTCCGTTACTTTGAATTCTCCCTATTCAAGTGCAGCCTTTTTACTCTTAACGAAACATTTAACGGCATTTGCTTGACTATGCTCGACTTGAAAGTGCATCTATGAATATTTTTGATTATTAAGAAATCATTTCTACTAATTTTAATACATTCAGGGAACAGATTAGTAAAATAATGTCATATGTACTCATTTAATTTTTAAAATAAAAAAGGCACTTTTTCAATATATATATTTAAATTTATTCAGTCAAGGGGTAGTATCATTAAATGCTGCAGCTGCCTTTTCATTTCGGCTAAATGTGCACACAGAAGGGTTGTTGTTGTTTATGATAAGTGAATGACACCTATTTGAAAAAGTTGCACGTATCATGCCAGCCAGAAAAAAAGCAAAATACACACGCAACAGTTCACGCCGAAGAATCGAAAGCTCGATCGATAAATTCGCAGTGGCATTCTCTCTGTGTGTGTAGGAGGTACGTAGGAGGTGGTGTAGGAGGAAGAGGTGTAGAACCGCGCAATTCTTCGTATTGTGGGGCATGCGCCACGTGCGGCGACTGAAACGCTCAGTTTCTAGTTGAACTAAACTCGCATAGCACTGTTTGGTATTGTTGATGCACTTTGATGACTATATTACTTACGTTTTTTATTTAATTTTTGTTTTGTTTTGGTGTAGTTTAGTATCCGTACAATTCGAGGGAATTGTGATTGTTGTTGTTGTGTGGGTATATCCGAATTTGTGTTTTGTTTATTTTGTTGTTTGTGGTCACGGATTCCTAATTGTTAAAACTGATCAATTACAATTTGCTTTGATTTGTTATCGTCGCTTTGACTTTATGATTTTATTTAATTTTTGTTGTTATATGCATGTATATAAATATATATATATATATAGATTTTAACAAATACAACACGCAAATCCTAAATTTCTGCACAATTGTTAAGGTGTGTAACTGTAAAAAATATAATATGTATTTTGATTATTGTTGATGCGAGAACGAACATAAACAAAAAAAATGCGCACAGTGGGACTACGTAGCCGATGTCGCGACGTTGTTGATGACGGATAAAAACGACGACGACGGTAGCGAACACGTAAGCAGCGTCGTTAAGCTACGAGACATTCTTACGTTACGTTATAAACAGCGGCGGCAAAACAGCGCGACACACAGACACACACATACTAACGAGCACATGCATACGCGTAAAGGCTACATAACGTTTACGTATTTACGTTCATGCACGTAATTTAATAAAAAAAAAAAAAAAATTAATTAAATAAAATTGCATGTTATTTTATATTTATATTCCATATACATATTTTTTTATCAAAAAACTTTTTCAATTTGGTGAATTTTTTTGCGCGTTTGCCATTTATTTATATGCATATGTATGTATTTTTCTTTATTTTATTTTGTTAATATTCACTGTTCATAGCTGCTAAACGCACGTACACACGCTTAAACACAGACACACGCCACCAAACACACATACACACAATCTCACACAGTCACACTCAGCGACAGATAGCCAGCGCTGCTTCTTTCTTCTACTACAGTGCTGGCTGGTTGCGCTGTTCGTTGCCACCACCAAAAAAAAAAGTAAAATGAAAAAAAAAATTGTCATGTCCATTGAAGTCTCACATTTTCAAATACATTTTTTTGGCGCAAAATTCATTGTATTATACAAAATTTTATTTGTAATCTGAACACCTTACATTAAATAATCACTTTTTGAACAATTTATATAATTTTAGCTAGTTTTTACCACAGTTTTAAAGCAATTTCTACACACCGATATACGTACGCGCTACAATTTTCGACATACGCGCGTTTCTTGTGAGTAAAGCAGCCGTCGTTGTCGCCATCAAATATACAAAAATTTTTCGAAATTACTCAAAATGCGAATACACACACACATACACAGCGAAAGGCGAGCGCACGCGTATACCAACTGCTCTATAGCGGCACTGCTCACATACAATGCGGACGGGCGTGCGTGCAAATGCAACCGACATATTAGCTGCTAAGAGCGCGAGAGCGGACACTGTGCATGTGAGGCATGTCGAAAGCGTCCGTCTCGCTCAACGTCCGTTGTTGTTGGTGGTGGTGCTGCTGGTAGCAATGGCAAATGCTAGCTGTTGGTGGTGGTGAATTTTCGACTTGTGTATGTGTGTGTGAGTGGGTGTGTGTGTGTTTAAGCGTGTGTATGTGTGTGTGTACAAAAGCAACGAGCACCGCGCATGAAAAAAATTAACAAACGTAACGACGAAACAAAATGGCTGTCTCACAATATTTTTCTAGCTTCGGTTATGTTGTTATACGCCTTTTCTCAGTTCGAGCACCTATGCGCCCCAAATGCCCAAACTATAATCAGCTGAATATCCATTCGGTTTGGTTTGTGTACGCCGCTTGTACCATTTTTTAGCATTTACATATATTATCTACATTTTAGCATTGACTAGCACATTTTTTCGTGTTCATTTCAGCACGTAGCGGCGCGAGTACTATCGTTTCAGATAGTTAGCTCGATACATCGATATATATCAATATTATGCAATTGCAATACACATCAATCGAACTATCGATGCACAAAGAATAACATAGCAGAGCAGTGTCATCGCCAACCAGCTGCTAATGAATAGCAGCTGACAGCGTCGCAAGTCGATAAGCGATAACTCCACATCACTTTTGGACGATAAATATAAGCAAATTGCTAACGAAAAGAGTAAGTACAAAAGTCTAGAAAAATAGTGGCCAGAATCAAAAAACCCAACTGTTTGGCAATAATTAACGTTAAAAAAGTGCAGCCTCAATCTGTTGTGTACGACGCCATTTCTTGTATGCTGAAAGCTAGCGGCGATTGACACACAGACACACGCGTGCGCACACACAAATACATTTCTCTCAGCGATACCAATGCAAATACCAGAACACATGCACATACACATACACATGCACATATAAATATAATACCAATACCAATACGTATTACAGAAACAGCAGTGGGTCCGTCATGCCACGAGGAAAATACGTTAACCACAAAGGCCGCAGCCGCCACTTCACATCGCCCGAGGAGCTGCAGCAGGAGTCCGAGGAGGAGAGCGACCAGTCGTCCAGTGGCAGCGAGCAGGGTGAACAAACAGCTGGCGGCGCTGCTGGCGCTGCCGCTGCCGGCACATCCAAACAGCCGTCGGCAGCACGGAAAACAGCCAAGCCCGCACAGCGACAGAAGCAACAGCAGCAGCGGCAACGACGCCGCAGCTCCTCGGATGAGGAGTCCGACGAGGATGAGGAGTCTGATGACGATTCGGAGGCGGATGCCCGCGATGCCAAAAAGGGCGTGGCCTCGCTCATCGAAATCGAGAATCCCAATCGTGTGACCAAAAAGGCCACACAGAAGCTATCGCAAATCAAAATTGACGATACGCCAGGCGGTGGCGCTGGCGGCGGCAGCAAGCCGGAGCTGTCGCGTCGCGAGCGCGAACAAATTGAGAAGCAAAAGGCACGCCAGCGCTACGAGAAACTCCACGCGGCTGGCAAAACCACCGAGGCTAAGGCGGATCTCGCCCGCCTCGCGCTCATCCGGCAGCAACGCGAGGAGGCGGCCGCCAAGCGCGAGGCCGAAAAGAAGGCGACCGATCTGTCCAAGAAGCCGGTCTCCAAGTAGTCAACGCTCTTGCAACGGGACTATGGCAATCGCATCCATTAGCCAAGTGTTTTCGCATTTTCCCCATTTCGAATATGCAAACAAAGCAAAATCGTCGTTGTCTTTTCTACAACCCGAATGAACCGAAAAACAAAAACAAAAACAAAACATTCGCCAACAATTTGTGAGAGAAACTCTTAATAATATCCATAAAAATGCAAAATGCAAAAAAAAAATGAATATGTCGTTTTAACGTTTGTTTGCCCGCATCCAACACCATCTAAAACAACAACAACAACAAGCGTTTAGTTAAGATTTGTCGAAATTACTAAAACAAATAACTTAATCTGTTTAATTTTTTTTACACTTTTAAATCTAACGCAAATCTTTTTGTAATTGAGAACTATATGAATAAATCAATAAATTCATATATATTTATGTATATATATATATATATATTTATATATGTGTGTGTACATATTTATTTATGTATACATATATATGCGTATATATATATATATATATATATAGTAAATATGTACGATGATAAATGGTAAGCCCGATTTTGCCATAACTTACGTTTACACCGCACTTAACCACGAACTAATCTTCGACTACAGCAGAGCAGAATTTTATTTACAGGGTAATCCCCCTTATACTGGTAATACAAGATTACCTATGTTTAGCAATTATATTATTAGAGTTGTCATACATTTGACTATAACTCAACTTTTAAATGGTAATTTTAACAAATATTTTCATAACGTTATTGTTTCACTTTAAAAGTTTAGACGTGAAGAGTTCTATTTGTTTTAATGAAAAAATTCAAAGAATTTAAGAGAAAATTATATGGTTCTTGCTTAGGCAACTCGTTCGATTTATGACTTAAACATATTCGAAATTCGGGTTCAAGCAGGTTCGGTTCAAAACCTATTTGTTTTTCAAATTCACAAATTATTACAAAAAAAGTTATTTTAAAAAAATATTTATAATTTCAAAATTGCCTCTTTTTGCAATTCTTTTTTAATATTTTTCAATTATAATATATATTTGAAGAATCTACTTATCTCAATTAAGGAAAATATACGAAAACTTTAGTTTAATTTGTGGCAATTATCGAGTGTGCACTGTAGATGATATCAAGCGATATCAGAAAATATTAACCACATTTCATTCTTTTTCTCTTTTGCCGATTTAAGTCTCTTAAAGATCATTAACAATAAAGTGCGTCATGTAAACGTGCATTTAAATAAAATGCTCGATTTATAGTATATATGTATATATATATATACATATATAGTGTATATGATAATCTAGTCAAAAACAAATATTAACTATAATATATGTATGCTTAATATATAGCGGCGACTAAACGACGCCCCAGACCTCCTCGAAGGCGGTGCAGAGCTTGGAGCAGGCAATGGCCGCAGACAGGGGATAGTTGCTAATGGAGAATAGCTCCTCGGTGTAGTCTGTCTTGAGCACGCCGTGGGCGAAGGCGCCAATCACCATCACAACGGGCTCATCGTACCCCTGGCTGCCCTCGTCGCCGTGCGGCACCAGGTCGCGGCAATTGGCGACCAGCTTGCCCGAGAAGGACATGGCATACTTCTTGCAGCCGACGGGCAGGTGGTCTGTGATCGGATTCTTGATGACGCTCATCAAACGGCGCGACGAATCGTTGGCGCGTATTTGGAACTTGTGCAGCAGCTGGACCATGAGGCCGGCGAATCGCTTGAAGGTGCGCGGTATGCGGGTCTGTGGGTTGATCTCGATGAGCACATTGTGCTCGGTGCGCACGAACACCTGCAGCAGGCCGGCCCGATTCAGCGGTGAGTCGAAGAGCATTAGCAGGCATTGATGGGTGATGTCCGGGCGGCAGGAGCCGGGATCCCGTTGATTTTTGCGCATAATCCCGGCATGATCGTCACAATTGAGCAGCTCAAATGTGTTGTGCACCTGCGAGAGTGTTGCAGAGAGTGAGAGAGAGGGGAGTTCAGCAATTGTAGATTGCATTTCGAATTTTACAGTTACGCACCTTAACCGTCTCCAGTTGCGCGCCTTCGAGGACAATTATCAGCCGCTTCTCGGCGGCGTTCACGTGCAGCACTTTGAAATGCTTTTTGTCCAAATCGAATTCCGGATCGTCTGCTTTGCGTCCCACAAATTTACGTTTGCGATTTATGACTTTGCCCTGGCCGCCCATCTTTATTGTTATTTTCGCTGACTTTTACTTGTTGACCATAAAAACAAAGCCCATGTGCACGCGGCGACGACAATAGAGATGTAACTGTGGTGTGGAGGCTTATCGAATTGTTCAGAACAAGTTCTATGTTAAAGTTCATCGTTCGCTCGAGACGTGTAATCGTTAGTTTTGTCAAATTAATAATAATAAATAATAATGTTAAGCTCCGCCGCCGGAAATGGAATCCTCGTAAAAAAAACTAAGTAAGATAGACACCACCCCCACTTTATTTGGACGCGCTTTACCTACGGTGACTAAAATGAACAATTACCCGATAGTGAACGACTGGAATCACCTTTTAAGTTGAACTACGACTATAAATTTAGCGAATTTCCTATCGAAATGTCAGCTGTTACTAGACCTGCTAACTGAACCCAAATTCAAAAACAACTTCTCGCTTTTATCGATTAATTGACTCATCTCCAAATCCTGCCATATTTTGGTTGCATTGCTTTTGTTGACAAAGCTAAAGCTAGCTTAAACATTTTAAATAAAACAAGAAATTGAGATGGCTGCCGCCCGTCGTGATATAGCGCCCCTTTTGCAACGTGTCCGTGCCTTTCTCCTGGGCGTAAGTATGCAGTAGCTGCCCCCCATTTGGCCATTTATTCGCGAACGTTATGTAAGCGGGAATCATTTGTGTTTCTCTTATTGTTTTCGTTTTTTTTTTCTGTGACCTAGCGCGAACATACCGTTGCCCTGCGCTTCGAGGACGGCTTGGCCGATCGCACACAGCCCCAGCCAGAGATTCCTGATGGCCCCTCGCACATCTTGTCGGCCAACTACTATTGCTCGCGCGACGGACGCCGCGAGGTGCAGCCGCCAATTGACCTCGTCCAGCAGCAGCAACTGCTCGATGCGGCGGCCGGTGGAGCGCCCAAAGCTGGCAACAAGCTGCCAACCCCCGGCAAAGTCTACGCCTGGGACTAATGCAATGGGAGAGCAACTGAAGGAACCTCAACCGCAGGCACGCAAATTGTGTTGAATTTGTTTTCTAACGTATTTCTTTTGTGAGGATGCCGTTTAATCTTAAAATAGAGACAATGTTAAACTACTGGACATTTGGCACTCACTAGACAGGGGGGTGGTGGGTGGGTGCAAAGCGGCTAGTATTGGAAATAATTCTAATATAATTTAAATTTTGTCATGCTTAAATTCAAAATTGAATGGCAAAAAAATTTTGCATTTAACAAATGATTTTTCTGTGATGCAAATTATGCATTATTTAAATTTTCTATATAAACAGTCGAGCTCAAATCATGTTTTGCCCTTGATCATGTTTGATTTATTTAAAAATAAATCATGTTATTATTTCAAGTATAGGGTAGTGTGGACATTTTTTAAGATACAATGTCTAAAAATCAATTCGAATCATGAATTAAACCAGCAACGATTGGAGATACTTGTGTACTGAATCTATGATCTGACTTATATTTATAAGCGCTCATCTGCGCTAATTTGCTTTGCTCGGCGGGTTCGCGCAACTGCATCGACCAGAAATGCAGGGCACAATTTTCAGCTGCTGCGGTCTCTTTTTCTCATCAGCTGATCTCGCGCTCTCTCGCTTCGTGTCTGCTATCTCTGTCTGTATTGTTCATTCTGTGCACACCCTTGTTGCTTTCATGAAATGGGGTATTATAGGCAATGTGCTGGCTAAAAGCTAATTTCATTTGTTTTTTATTTAACGCTACACAAAAGCTGCTTTATACAAATTAGTATAGAAAAGTGTATATATTTTATGGTAAATCGATTTATTTATTGACTCAGCTGTAAGTTTAATTAAATCTTATGCTTAATATATATTAAATTTCTTTGGTTTGACTATTTAAAATATTGAAGCTAGTAATTTCATGATTGCAATACAATGCAAATCGATAATTAATTCGCAATTAATCGAAGCACCTGTTAAATACCATCTATTTTATTGTCTATCGCTATTCGATACCTTTAGCCGTAAGTTATGTTACAGAGCAAAGCTTTTGTTGTATTAGGACAAAGAATTTAGATATATAGTACAGGGCATTTCACAGTTGACTCTTTCTCTTTTGCAGTGTCTATTTTTGTGTCGTCGTTGTTATAAAACAGTTTGGACACAAATTACGTGCAAAGTTATAATTACGTTGACAACAACTAACTGTAAATCAATTTATCAAACATGCGAGCGAATTCTCAGTTACATTTCCCTTGGATTCGTTCGCATGGTGAGTGGCAAATTAGCGCGGGCTTTTTGAATTGATACCAATTGATTATTCGCATATGAAGAATCAATGCAAAATAAAAACAACAAACGACTTGACAATGTATTAGAGTAACATATATGTAAGAAAAGTAAAAGTAAAAAATTAGAAATTGAACGTAACAGTCAGAAAAAGGCATCTTCATGTCCGAGAACGTTTGTAATACAGAAAATTCAGAAAATATATAAAAAAAAAAAAAACAAAGGGCATCTGCTAGTCAAGTTGCCTCTTGTATTGTTTCTGATAATTATTAGATTGCACGGAATAAATCAACTAAGCAGACAGCACCGAATACTTTCAAATTTCCTAACAACAGTCAATGGCAGCAAGTTGTGCCCGTTTACGGAGTATTGAGAAATGTTGATCTTGTTGTTGGTGAGCGCTGTTCTGGTTTCGTTGGTGCGTCTGCTGCTGCAGCTGGCATGGAGGGAGCGACGCCAGCGACGGCAACTGGCGGGCCTGGCGCCCAACGTGTCCCGTGTGCCGATCATCGGTGCGCTCTGGCAGATGCGCGACTTTCAGCCGGACAGTGAGTAGCCGCCTGTCTTTCGATTATCCACAATGCACACAGACATCGGGCGGACTCCTTGCAGATTTGCACGAGAAATTTGCGGCATATGTGAGGCGGTACGGACGCAGTTTTGTGGCCACCACCTGTGGCCGCATGGTGCTGGTCACCGCGGATCCGCAGCATGTCGATGCGCTGCTTTCGAGCAAGGAGCAGCTGCGCAAGAGCCTCATCTACGGGGCACTCGGCGGCTGGCTGGGCAACGGGCTGTTGCTCAGTCGCGGCGAGCGTTGGCACGCCATGCGCAAGATCATAACGCCCACATTCCACTTTAGCATACTGGAGCAGTACATCGAGGTGTTCGACAGGCAGTCCAATGTCCTTGTCGGCAAACTGAGGCCGCTGGCAGCGGACAGCGGCAATCAGCGGCCGATCAACATATATCCGCACATCTGTCTGGCCGCGCTGGACATCATTACCGAGGCGGCGATGGGCGTCAGCGTCGGGGCGCAGCTGAACATGGATGATCCAGTGGTGCAGGCCGTCAAGGAGTAACTAAGCCCTTTGTCCGCTTGCCATGCGATTAACCAGTGCTCTCTTTTCCAGCGTGACCAATGTGCTGGCAACGCGTTTCATGCAGCCGTATTTGCTGCCGCGGCTGCTCTTCCGGCTGTTCTGGCCCAGCGGCTACCGGAAGCAGGTGGCTGGCGTCAACTGTCTGCACAAGTTCACCGATGATATCATCCGGCGACGGCGTCAACTGCTGCTGACGGAGCAGCAGCTTGGGAAACGGTCCGCCCTATTGGACACATTGCTGCAGGCACGCCTGGAGGGCGCTCAGCTGACGGACGCACAGATCCGCGACGAGGTGAGCACGTTCATATTTGCGGGCCACGACACAACGACATCGGCCGCATCCTTTTGCCTGTATCTGTTGTCGCGGCATGCGCCCGTCCAGCAGCGTCTCTACGACGAGCTCCACGCACACTACGGCGGAGACGTGCACCGTGCCGTTGTCTACGCCGACTTTGCGGATTTGCCCTATTTGCACTGCGTGATCAAGGAGTCGCTGCGCGTGTATCCGCCGATACCAGCTGTGGGTCGTTGTCTGGAAAAGGATTTGCGGTTGGGTAAGACGGCAGGCCAATATGCCAATATGCCAATATGCCAATATGCTGACGCATGCATACTTATCACACCCATCTGTCTTTAACCGGCACAGCAGGCGAGGCTCTCGTGCCGGCGGGCACCAATGTGATCCTGCTGCTCTGGCAGCTCCTGCACGACGAGCAGCTGTACGAGGAGCCGCTGCGCTTCTGGCCGGAACGCCATTTGGCCCATGCCGGCAGAGGCTGCGCCAGCTATATACCCTTTAGCGCCGGTCCGCGCAACTGCATCGGCCAGAGATTTGCGCTGCTCGAGATGAAAACAATTGTCATTAAAATGCTGCGTCATTTTGAGCTGCTGCCGCTGGGCGACGATGTCCGGCCGTCGATTAAGATTGTGCTGCGCTCGGGCACGGGCGTTAATTTGGGCCTAAGAATACGTTAATTGTTTGGTTCTCCTTTTTTTTTATTTTTTTCGTTTTTAGCGCAAACAAGAAATAAATGTTTTCTTTTATCGGCGATCCATTTGCATGCAGCGATAACTTTGTGTGCAGCTGTAATCGATTAAAAGTAGTGCAACGATAAATGGAGCGCGATTAGTTTGTGGCGCCGAGTTCAAATTGAAAACTGTACCCAGTTTGTAGTTTTACAAATATATTGTATTTGGTTGTTGTTTTTAGGCTTGTTGTATAATTTGTAAATGCACATGCACATAATTTGTGTTATTATTTATTAATTTCTTTACTGTGGCGATTGACAAACACAAGTATTTACCATTTTGTAGATAGTTAACTTGATTTGCCCTAAAAGTGTTCACACGTGTCCGTTACATTTAATGGATCTACTTATAAATATAAATTATAATGCACATTAGCATGTATATATGTATATACATAAGTATTTATTTATATATAGGTACACAAGTTTATTTCACTATTTTATTAGTTTAATAGTAAATTGAATTACAAATAATAGAAAAGACAAGAAAAAAAAAACGAATAGAAAAAAATTATTTAAAACAAACGCATAACAAACATTTAACAATTGTGTTTTTTTTCTTTCTTCTTTTTGTTTACATCAAATTTGATTATATGTGTGTATATCATAGTTGTATTGTTTTAAATTGTACTTGGCGCTTGTTAAATTGTTGCCCTGAGTTAAACAACAATTCGTATTTGTAGTTTGTAGTTATTGAATTCCATTTTGCGCTCCGAAAAGTTGTTTTTTTTTTTCACAGTGTAACACTAACATTTATTCACCTATGTATGCACATAACAAATTTTTTCTTAAGTGTCCATGAAGAGCATATATATCTTCTCTCAATCGCTCTCTAGTTCGTAGAGCATAAAACATTTAAAACATTTATATTTATATATATATATATATAATTGTTTTTCTATATATACATAGATGTATATATGTAGAGTAAATATAGTACTTGTTTAAAAGTGTACGATTCAAATAAGACCGATTACAGTAATTATATATAAATATACATATATGTATATATATAGTTATATATCATGTATGCTAAAGCTAACATTAATCTTAACAGTCTTTTATCACGTTTAGTTTGTAGTATGCCAATGCCTCAAAGCCATGGCCAAGAGCATGTATGTATATATATATATATATATATATATATATATTATATATACATTTATATAAATATATTTATATACATAACTGGTAAGTAGGTATGCATATAAGCTAATAATTGTATTTTCCTCTGTGTGTGAGTGTGCGGTTGACTATAAATTTGAATTTAAATGAATTAACAAACACTTTTTGCACTATAATTAACTAGACACTAATGCATGTATATTTATGTGTATGTGTACATTAATTACTTATAAAAAAAAGCACATGAAAAAAAAATATACAAAAAATAATATATACAAAAATTAGTTAGGATTATAGGCAATTTTTTAAAATTAAAAACAAGAACGCTGCAGTCGGGTATAACCGACGGCGCAATACTCGCTCACAAGAACTAAATACGATCTTAAAGTGAAAGTGAAATTTTTAGATTTGTTGAGTTTTGCTAAAAGTGAGCGAAATATAGGGCATATCATATATCATAGAACAGACGGACGGACATTGATTAAAATGAATATACTCTGCTTGGCTTTGTGAACGAGCATAAAAAGGAAAAAAAATAACAGCCGCTGGGCTAGTCCAGGACCCCATTTAAAGTAGTTTTTGTTGCATGCTCACTCATTAGTTCGATTCAACTTATAACATTATATATATATATATAGATATATATATATGTAGCATATATATAGCATCCAGATCCTTATACACATTCTGTTTGTAAATAGTTTTTGTTAGCACTTTAAAGTACAGTTTTTGTTTTGTTTGTTTTTGTTTTAAAACATTTAAAAATCGTAGCTCAAATTGGACTGCAATTCTTCTGCATTTGTTTTTTGTGTTTTTTTTTGAGCTTCAACTCGCATTCTGTTGTTGGCTGCCACGTTTATCACATCAGCTGAAACCCTCAATTATGTACATATATTAATTATACGCGTGTAAATATGGCCCCGCTTAGGGGCTGCTGCTGTCGTCGTTGCTGCTGTTGCCGCCTTGCGTTCCGGTTCCGGTTCCGGTTCCAATTCCGGTTTCCGTATCCGTTTTTGATGTATTCGCCTTGTTCTGCAGCTTCTCCTCGTATTCGCTCTTGATGTCCACAAACAGTTTGCTCTGCTTCTGATGCTCTTCCTGTTCGAATTCGAAATTCAAGAACTCAACATTATTTCTCCAATTTCCATACTTTCATCGGCCTGCACTCACCATGATCTCATCTATGCGCTGATTGGCATGCGGCAGCTCGTACCGATTGCCCTGATCCCGCAGCTGGGCGGCCACGTTCAGCTGCTGATGCAGATTTCGCTCCATCTGCTCCAGCGAATTGCTCAGCGCGTGCTCAATCTCTGCTGGAATCACAACAAAATACGGAATATGAATATACGTTAAAGAAACTGTTTTGAATTAAAAAAAACCGAATTTTTTATCGCTTGTTAGAAAAGCTTATTCGATTATCTTTGAAATTAATATTTAATACAGAAACGAATTTGGTTGACCCATCCTATGGCAACTATATGATATAGGGCTGCAATCCGGCCAATTATAACATTTATAATGCCTAAGCAAAGTTTCATAAACATTGCTTTAAAGACGACTCGACTGCTGATACAGATCAGGAATATTATATACATTATAAGGTTAGATAATTTTTTCATTCGTAACACGGTGTAACCGACTGCACAATACTCATTCATGTTTAAGAAAAACGAAAACGGTTTAAATTATTATTATTATACATATCAAAAAACTGTCTGTCAAATTTGGCAACCCAAAATTGTGGGCGTATCCCAATATTATATATATATATTATTTGTGTGATATTTATATTATAGTATATCAGTAGTTTATCTAAAAAAAAAAGTTGATGTATATATTTGGGGGTGGGCGTGGCCAAAAAAACTAAATACTATCCGAAGCGGGTGGATACGAGATTATATATTAAAATTGCATTCATAGCCAATATAAATATATAAAATAAAATGTATATATAAATTTAGATTTTTTCAATATGTTAGAAAAATGTAGTAGTTGAATAGGTATTTATGATCAAATACATTTTAAGCCAATTTTGTTTAAAGCTGACAAAATGAAAGCTTAAATTCGAGGAAATACTTTTGGCCTGGTCAAATACCATAAAACCGATTTGAAAGTTACACATATATATATCATTTATATCAGAAAGCCTTTTGGACGTCACATTTGTGTGTTGGCTTCAGTGTGTTCCCTGGAGCTCACCTGTGCTGCTGGGCATGAAGCGTCGCTTGGCCAACTTTAGCTCGTCCTGGACAGCCGGACCGCTGGTGCTGCTGCTGCGCTTTAGGGAGACGGACGTGCTGTTCAGCACCGTTTCCGGGGTGAGCGGACCGTGACAGTAGTCGCAGTCGCCGTCGCCTTCGCCGTCGCCGTCGCCGAGGCAGCTGCAGTTGTCGAGCAGGTTGGCCGTCGACTTGGAGCTGGGCGATTTGGCAGCTGTCGCCGAGTGGAGGCCGCGCAGATGCTTCGCGGCGGTGACATTCACCACGCTGACGCTCTTCGATATCGATGATTTGACGGAGGCCGTCTCCGGCGGCACCAGCGCCAGCGGCGGCGTCTTTGAGCTGCCCATGCCGTTGCCAGCGGCCAGACGCGCCTGGGACATGCTGCTGTCCAGACGATGATGCTGACGATGCGCCTGATGATGATGCTGTTGTTGTTGTTGTTGCTGGTGGTGCTGGTGGTGTTGGTGTTGTTGTTGTTGTTGTTGCTGGTGTTGCTGCTGCTGTGGATCGTGCAGCGGATGAAACGCCGATTGGCCAAAGGTGTCGTCGAGCTCATCGTCATCGGAATCGTCATCATCATCGCCGTCCAGCTGACCGACACCGTGATCGGTGGCGCTGCTCTGCAGATTCTGTATAAGTCGGAGCACCGCCTTTTCCAGCTGGGCCGGATGCTCCGAAGCGGGCACATCGATGGTGGACTGCGGTATCTGTGTGTTGATGATCACCGAGAACTTCTTCTTCATCTCCTGCACACGCCGCTTGCCCTCCTCATCGTCCAGCAGCGTATTGACGCAGACAAACGAGTGCACCTTGTTCGTCTCCTTGTCGATCTCCAGATAGCCCTTCGACTGCAGGTAGATGATGTTGCCGTTGCGCGTGAACAGCCGATACGTGGACTCGCCATACGAGCTGTTGCAGTCGTACACTGAAAGAAAAGCGAGGGTTAGTTGCTATAGAAACTAGAGATCTCTCTCTCTATCTCTCTATCTCTCTCTCTCTCTCTCTTTCTCGGGGATCACTCACTTTGACGCAGTGCGACAATTACCCAGCGCACATCGTCGGTGTGCATAAAGGTGAAGGGATTCAGGTTGCGCACCTCGTCCGTCATGTAGCCGGCCACGATGCCGATCCGCTGATCGCAATCGATGATCCGGCCGTCGATCAGGTGCCTGGTGCGGTACTCCAGCGTGTTCGCATCGAACAGGCGATTCGCGATCTTTGGTGGCCGAATGATGCGCGCACATGCAGTCAGCACCTGGAACCGAATCGAAATGAGTGGCCTGATCATCTGATCAGTTGATCAAGTATTCGCGACTTACAATATCGTTGCCGCTAATTGTGTGCAGGGGTATGGCATCGTCGCGTCCGCGTGTCCGTCGTATCAGCTGCAGGCTGGAGCTGAACGTGTTCGAGCGCACGCCGCGGGGCGCCTCATCGCTGCGCCGGAAGCAGCCGTCGATTTTCACCACCTCGTAGGCGGTGGGCTCCGAGCGGGGACCTGCGCGCGCCAATCTGCGAATGCAAATTCACATTTGTTACAACAGAGTTGCCAGCTTGCATCGGTTTGTCATCGATAGGTGTGGCTATCGATATAAATATGTTTACACGCACAGTCAGCAGTGCTGCCAATTAATATTTAATTTGAACAGCTTTTTTAGCTAGCCTGCACTTGGCGCAAGCTGGCAAACAATTTTCACTTAATTTTTGAAACCCCCAGCATTTTGTCAATAGTGAGCCGATTTTCACGTTTGATAGCAATTCTGTCATCATTTTACCTATAGATTGATTCCAGTGATTCTAAGGGGGTCAAATTTTTGGTCATGGAGCTGTATGTATTTTCATGTTTAATGGCATTTTGGCAGTGATTTGTCTTCTAGATTGTTTACTATTTTAAAAAAATTATTTTGCTTTAATTTACTTGTTTTCAATTACAGTGCTGCCAGTAAGATGTTCTCTAAAGTGCTTGATTTGTGTTTTTCATTGTCGAAAGTTGGCAGCACTTTATGTGCCTGCACTAATCAACAGTTGATATTCATAAACTAAAGTTTAACAGCTAGCTGGCATTTTGTTTTCACTTATCATAAATATTAATGTGCCAGCACTTATTGATTTCCAATTGGGTATTTCTAAGCTACCTAGGCTAGCTGCCTGACTACCTTTATTTGAATTGAATTGAATTGTTGTTTACAAATTGGCAACAGTTCTACCCAATTATTTTTGTAAGCGTAATTTTCGCGTTTGCATTTATGAATGGTCGAGTTTATAATTGCAGTTGAAGCACATAGTGTGACTGCTATGATGAATATTTGATATATTAGATAAACTATTTGTTTTTGTTGCTAGTTGATGTTTAGATATATGAATAGTAGTGTTTTTCTTTAGCAAACTTCAATTCAACTTTTAAATGTCATAAACTGTCAGCACTTTATGCGTTTCTAGTTATAGTCAATTTTTGTTTACTAATAAAGATGCTAGAGATGTATTTTTATTATATATAACTTGCATTTTGCTTATATTGGCAGCACTTGTTGAGCATATTTTTGTGGATTATAAATTGTGTGTGACAGTGCTGCCAAATTAATGCAAATAGGCAGCACTTGTTGATAGTTTTAGTTCATTTGTAAATAAAAGTGCTGCCAATAAGTTTTCGCCTTGCTTAACGGTGGCTGTTTTTAATATCACTGACAGTGCTGCCCATTAATAAATGTTACTACCTAATTCAGGCATATTTAAAGCCATTTTAAACCGAAGTCTATTTTGCCACTTACCGCACGCGAAAACTGCGCCTGTCGTCGCGCAGCTTGCGATCTATGTAATCCTCCTCGGATTTACTGCGCTGCCGGGGTTCGCCATCGGCATCGGTTGGCTCCGCGTGCGCATCGAAGAGATTCTCGAGCTCGGTGGGTATGAGCTGTTGCTTGAGCATTTCGTGGTCCTCGGGATGTGTGATCTGCAGTATGCTCTGGCCATAGAGGTCCGTCTGGCAATGGCCCAGATGCTGTTCGATGCTCGACGATATCAACAGTATCTGGCCATGGCAGGTGAGCGTGATAAAGAAACTATCCAGCATGCCCATCAGCGTGTCCGTCACCTGAGGTCGCGCCTCATGCAGCGTCTTGCCAAACACTTTTCCAAAAACAAAACAGTCAGTTATAGTTTGTTATTATTCATCACATATATAAGCTAAAAAATTCGGACAACTATAACTCAGCTAATTGACTGTAGAATCAATGGCTATTGAACGCTTTTAGTATCAAAAAAAAATATACAAAAATGATAATCGATAGTTTTAATCGATACGAGTTCAAAAAGTCATTTAAAGATTATGCTTGTTTAGACCTGAGATACTCAAGTCTTCAATTTCTTAACTTCATTTTCTATCTTATAAAAAATAATTGTTTTCTTTTTAGACTCGCAGTAGTTAATATAATTAATGCCATTTATAATTTTTTCTTTTTTCAATATTCTTAATGTTTATATTTTCCAAAAATTTTTGAAAAAAAAGTATTGAATTGAATCAATTGGAATTTAAAACTTTTTTTCCACATTTAAAGCTGTCATTTAAAAGTAAACAAAAAAAAATATATATGTAAATTATGAATATTTATTCTAGCAATGCACAATTATAAAATCGTTTCTTATTTCAGTTGAAAAATATTTTTTTTTATTTTCTTCCTTTCTTCTTCCTTTGAATCGATGCAAGCAAGAAGCTACAATTAGTGCACTGTCTTGCAAGGACTTGTTTGGGATTTGAGTCGCATAATTGGCTCTAATAAACTGTGAGTGATCATTAGGGGAAATGCTGAATATAGATTTGAATGTGCTTAATGTGATGCATGTGCATCTAATTTGTGCTGAAAGTAGTTGCGAACAATAAGTCGCCTCAATGAGATTTACAACTGTGCCGCAATCTATTTGTGACTGGGTAATTGGCTTACCGTATTTGAGACGAAGTCCGTGCGCGGCGAAACGTAGAACCGCCGTCTTGTCGACGCGTCGCGGCGACTCCGCCACATGCGGCACCATGGTGGATAGCTCCTGAATGGAGCCATTCAGCTTGTCGCGTCGATTCTTCTCCGCCCGGTTGCGTGCCTCCCGCCCGCTGCAAGAGACAGGAAGTGCAGGGATTAGTGAATGGCATACAATTTGCAGTGCACTTAAATAATAATATACCTATATATCAGCTGGCTGTGTGTGTGTGTGTGTGTGGGTTAAGTGGCTGGGTGGGTGTTGCTTTGGGAGAGGGTGAGGGTGAGTCAGAAGGCAGACGCTGCTAATGCTGTTGTTTACTTATATACCGCACAACAGGGCAGTCTAGGCAAACCAACAAACACACACACACACACACACATTTGTGAGCTTAACATGCAGCGGAATGTGGGAATGACAAACAGCTCAATAGCTGTCAACAATTATCAGTTGAATGCGCTGCAAATGCAGTTGGCGTCGACGTCAACGTCAACGTCGACGTCAATGTACACGACGACGTCATCGTCTGCTTAATTTAGCGATCCAAGCGAAAAGCCGAACACGGCGCCAGCTTCCTTTACCCGATGCCAAAAACAAAAAAAAAACACAGTTATTCTTGCTCAAGCTTGCTCTCTTTCTCTCTTTGTTCTAGCGCTCTCTCGCGCGCTATTGATCGCTCTCGAATTGTTGTTTGCTTTTTTGGTTCCCAGGGGGCGTATGAGTAGTTTAGACGGAACTATGAGAATTTTGCATTCGATTTGCAATGGCTGCCACATTGTTGTTGCTTTTGTTGTTGCTGTACCCGTCCTCTGATGTAATTTATTTTAAAACGCAATTGCAAAAAACAAAACAAAAAAAAAATAATAATAATAATAATATAAGTTCGCAATACACAAAGCGCCAGACAGCCGCAGCGGCAGCGCCGGCAAGTGCGAAATAAAAGAAGCAGCAGCAACAACAACAACAACAATAACAGCAGCGCAAACAGTAATATCAAGCACATGCAAAATTGAAAAGGCGCAAAAACTATGTAACGTATTTATTTAAGTGCAGCCACTCACGCACACACACACACACACACACACACACACACACACACAGGCGTGCAAACGAACTGCAGCTAAATGGTTTTCATTACCCTGCACTTAAATCTGTTCAAAGGGTGTCTTAAAAAGAATTATTCAAGTTTATTGTAAGCTAAGCTATTTAAGCTTATCGTAAATCGATAATGTGATGAGCTATATTTTAAAATGTAACAAACAAAAAAAAAAATAAATAGTAATAGTAATCAAAAGTCATAATTCCTTTTGCTTTAAGCAAATCAAATAATAATACATAACATAAATATTGTATAATAAAACGTGTTACGTTTAAATCCCTGCTTAATACAACATAAAAAATTCAATTGTAATAATGCATAATAGCTTTTTGATTTTATAGAAAAAAGTGCAAAAATTTGTTTAAACAAACAATTGTACACAGAGAGAAAAAATCAAGTATTCCGTACTTGAAACGGCACATTTCAGACTTGATATCTCACTAAGATTGAAATTACTAAAGTCAAGCAGATCG